>BOPN01002331.1:196025-198525 GCA_017312705.2 Penaeus japonicus | reverse complement strand
TATATATATATATATATATATATATATATATATATATATATTTCTTTCTTTCTTTCTTCTCTGACCACAAACATGGAGATATGAATACAAATTGTGGCCAGACAAAGACACCGAAGATAAAGGGTTCATATAACCAGAATGCGAGCGAGAGGAGAGGGAGGGAGGGAGGGAGGGAGGGAGGGTGGATGGGAGGGAAGGAGAGGCGGAGGGACGGAGGAAGGGAGAGACGAAGGGAGGTAGGTAGGAAGAGAGGGAAAAAGAGACGGATGGAGGGAGGAAGGGAAAGAAAGAGGGAGGGAGGGAAGAAAGAAGAGAGGGAGAGAGGAATTGAAGGAGAGAGAGAAAGGGAAGGAGAGAGAGAGAGAAGAGACATAAAGATACAGATAAAAAAAGACAGTTAGCCTAAAAGCCAGAAAGGGAGATATACAGAGAAAACCAGACAGACAAAGAGAGAGGAAAATAACTTGAAAACTAAAATACAAACTGAGAAATGTTCTTTTCCATAAAGCTGTCAGTGATTCATACAACTGTTCTTATTATAAGCAGATTGAGTCAATTAAATCATGTTTATTCATATTGTTATACATTTTTCAACTATTCCCACTGAGATTAGAAAGACCATTTAAAAGAGAAAAACAACAATATTGCTATGATATAGTTACGAAACTAAATATTAGTATAGAACAAATCATTGTAATAGAATAAGTAACGAAATTTATTTACATGTAAGAAAATAAAACATATAAGAGAGGTTCAGCAAAAAGTTACACAAATGAATATTATAAAGATACTAAAAGTTAAGATATAAATAGATGCAAAAAGCTACTAAAATGACCAAATCGATGTATCATTTATAAAATATAGACAAATATGCCAAAGGTGATTCAGTCAGACAGAAACGTGAACAGAGAGCGAAAGTGAAAACACGTGGAATCGAATAAAAGGAACAAGCGATAGGTAAAACAAAGAGGGGAACCGAGGCAAAAGGGACAAGATAAAAGGAAAAAGAAGGAAGAAAAGAGAAATGGGGAAAAAAGAGAAGAAGGGAGAACTGTCACGAAGGAAAATAAAAAGGAAAAGGGAAGGAAAACTAAAGGAAATGAAAGAAAATCAATTAGGCGGGAGAAAATAATTAGGCAGGAGAATTTAACTGAGGAATTTTATAAACAAGATATTGGGGAAAAAGTGATATAAAGACAAGAAGATATAACATGGACGCAAGGGATAGTGAAGAAATAAATAATGCTCACAGATACTGAAAGAATAAAGTGTAGTAACTGAAATAAGTGAACAGAAAAACTAAATACCATAAAAATTACCAAATAAATAATAGTGGTTATAATGATGAAGATCGTGATTTCATGAACGATCCTGGGAATGAGAAATATCATAATTATAGTCATAGGATAATAGGGATGATGACTATAATAAACGATAACGATATTTAGCCTAATGATCATAAAACCAATACTAGCGAAAATATTCAGCCGTCACAACCGACCCATCACTACCTAGAATCCCAAACCGAAATCTAGGATTAATCTACCCAAAGTAATCCCCCCCCCACCCCCACCCCCTCACCCACCCCCACCTCCCGACCCGATTACCCCGGCTTCCGCCAGCGGGCTCTGGTGCCTGGCGCCCGCAGAGACTACCGTTATTCAAGGCAGCGCCGCGCGGTCAGGGTTACAGGGGTTATGATGATAATATTCTCCAGTTTGAATGGTTGAGAGGCCGGAAGTCAGCAGGTTGGCGGTTCAGCAGATTTGTCTATACACACGTAGGTAGACGATCATACACATACGTAGAGGGAGAAAGAGGTGTTTTCTCTCTCTCTCTCTGTCTGTCTGTCTTTCTCTATCTCTCTCTTTCTCTTTCTTTCTCTCTCTCTTTCTCTCTCTTTCTCTCTCTCTCTCTCTCTCTCTCTCTCTCTCACACACACACATACAGAGAGAGAGAGAGAGAGAGAGAGAGAGAGAGAGAGAGAGAGAGAGAGAGAGAGAGAGAGAGAGAGAGAGAGAGAGAGAGAGAGAGAGAGAGAGAGATCCATGCGTGTCTGTGGAAATATCCGCGTGTTTCTTCGTATCATAGATCACAATTAGGAACATCTTTCTCAAAGGTCCCACTCCATGTATATTTTACACATCAGTTTTTCTTTTGTTATATACATAACTATTCACACAAGATCATATATGTATGATATATTATGTATAATTCAGTGCAATTATTTTTCATATGATAATACCTCATATTAAGCCTTCCATTTCCCTCGTGGCGATTTTTGCAACCTCGCCGGCAGTGATGTTGCAAAAGACCATATTACCTGCTTTCGAAGAAAAGACAGGAAAAATGGTAAGAAAATCAAATATATAAAAGACATATGAATAAATAAACAACTCTAGGAATAAAGGGAAACAGTATAAACAAAAGAAAATAACAACAAAAAACAACAAAAAACAACAACAACAAAACAAAATAACAACAGGAAACCTTGACGATG
>BOPN01002331.1:186025-191025 GCA_017312705.2 Penaeus japonicus | reverse complement strand
GTCGACGTAACGAATGGAATATCCGTAGAATGATGTAGCCGCGACTTAAATAAAACTATTAGGCAACTTATCACCTAAACACCGCCCCTGAGCCAATTTATTCAATCGTCTTTCAGGCAGAAGTACGTGCACATTAGACGTGAATTAGATTTCATGATTTGCATAGGCAGTCGGAAATAGCATGTTGGAGGGAGTTTATGACAGGGACTAATGCTTTTCAATCATCCACAATGTGATGAGGATTGGCACATTTTAAAGGGATTATGCGCATTACTTTCTTCATTCTGCAACGAGCCAAGGGGTATAGCATTACACTTGGTAAGACTTTCACATCGACTGGAGTAATTTTCCTCTTTGGATTTTTATTAAGATGGTTCAGAAGCATCGCTTATGTTGTGAGTATTAGATTGAAACACAAAATAGCTATACCGAAATAAAGCTAACACCAATGGAGAACATAAAAGGATGACAAATAAGTAGAATACAAGAATAATCGGAAGAAATGAAACTGCTCAAAAGAGGCATTTCACCATGAGAAGAAAATGGAAAGCTGATCCAAGAAAGTTCAAATAGAACTTCTTCCAGTCTTCCTCCTTTGGTAAGGGAGGAAGAGGGAGCCACACACCGCGCTCTGACTCGAAGCTCATGTTCGGACGATTTCTTCTTTTTTTTTCCCTCGCCAAGTATCTCACAGCGACGGTTATTGAGCGCTGCACTTTAGGCGAATCCAGTTTTTTTCCTCTTTTTTTTTCTTATCCTTTTTGTATTATCATAATTAGCTTCCGAACACGAGGCTACGATGGAAGGTTTAGTAGTGCTATGCTTTCTAAAAAGCCAGGGCTGTATCCCATGGCAGGAGTGGTCGGTTGCATGATATTTCGAGGACATTCCATGAACGTCATGACTTGCGTTCCTGGAAAAGAAAATGGCGTGTTTTCCCGCCTTCGCACTTTTTGTCCAGAGTCAAGAGTCTCTGTTTCCTTATTTTGCCTTTCGAATTGAGGGCGTATTTTTCGTGGAATAATAATAAATAATAATAATGATAATAAATGTTTATTTACTCCGCACAGGTTTATATTCAAAGCCATCTTTCGCTTAGCACTCTATGGATTGGTACTTCTGTCGCGTTGAAGTTTCCTCAACTTATTTGGCTTATGTTGTTATGAGGAGGAAACGCCACGTAACATCTAGTCAGGAATGTTATATAGCATCAGCAGATTGATTAACACATCATTCTTATAAAGGTTTATTGAAAATCACTTTTCATTCCTAAAGAGAGATTTATATAGCGCTCTTATCTTTTCCAGTATACTGCACAGATTTCGCATTGTCAACCTGGTAAAATATTGAAATTCTTTTACACTTTGTTTTAGTGAAGTTTGAAGTGTATCCTGTCGATCAATTCAGTTCGTGAAAGCATTTCATCCTTTACTGTGTATGATCTTAATTATTTTCAGAATCATTTAATCTATTCTTTACTCTTGGTTACTGCCAATGTAAATCTTCTTGCAAAAAAAATATTCTCAGTAATTATCAATGCGACGTTCGTGTATTGATTAACTGTACTTCTTTGCTATTATCAAAATCTTCCTATGTTGGTGAATCATTGTTTAGTTTTGTCTTAAATCTGTTGTTGATGCATTTGTTTATGATTACTGATTAATTACATGCTTCATATGTTTCTTTTGAAGTCTTATTTGCGATTTTTTTTCTGCAATTGCATCGTTTGTCGTATATCATGATTCTTTATGTATACCGTTCCTTTTTACCTTTCTATTTTTGTTTATATTATTTTTTCCGTGTTTTCCTTTTATAGTTCAATGTCTATCCATTACTTCCATTTTTTTTTTTTTTTTTTTTTTTCATTTTTCTTTAACATTATTCTCCATGTGGGGATCTGTTCTTCATCCTTTACGTTTACGTACTGAAGTCTTCTCGTGTCTTTGCGTCGCTGGGTCTTTTATGATTTATTTTAGTGATGTTCCCTGTTATAGATAACTTTCTACCGATTGATAAGGAGTCTTATGTCATTCGAAACGGGACGATTTGGCTTTTCCCTTATTGTTTCGCTTGTGTTCTTTTTATATCTGTGTACACTCGTTAAAGTGTTTCCATTCTCGTTCTTCGTATTTAAACTTCGTGTGTTCGGTTGCACGAGACAGCTGTCGATTCCCTCTATGCTGTCTGTAACTGTTTTATGTTTGTGGTTTGTTTGCCTATTCATGTGTAAAAACGCTTATCTTCCTTATTTTTCTTTTCGCTGGAGTTTGTTCCGTTTTCATAGGCACTATAAAGTGACAATCTTTTATTACTTGCAAGTTGATCCTTACACCTTTATGTCTTTGCTTGTTTGGTTTGAGAAGACGGAATATATATGTATATATAGATAAATATATAAATATATGTATATATATATGTGTGTATGTATGTATATGTCTATATATACATATATATACATACATATGTATATATATATATATATATATATATATATATATATATATATATATGTATGTATATCTATATACATATATACATACACACACACACACACACACACACACACACACACACACACACACACATATATATATATATATATATATATATATATACATATATACATACATATTTATACACATGTATATATGCTTATAATGAAATATATATGTATATGTGTGTATTCATATATACAAATGTTTATCTTTATATATGTATATATGTATATATACATACATACATATATATATATATATATATATATATATATATATATATATATATATATATATATATATATGTGTGTGTGTGTGTGTGTGTGTGTGTGATATATATATATATATATATATATATATATATATATATATATATATACATATATATATATATATATATATACATATATATATATATGTGTGTATACACACATATATACATACACACACACACATATACATATATATATATATATATATATATATATATATATATATATATATATATATATATATTACATATATATATATATATATATATATATATATATATATATATATATATATATATATATATATATATATATATATATTTACATATATATTTATATATTACACACATAAACGCACACACATTCACACACACACATATACATATACATATATATATGTGTGTGTATATTGATGTTTATGTATGTATATGTAATTCACTCCTATTTACATACACTAATAAACATATATTCCAGACACAGACACAAAAGCCTAATGACATAGCGAGGAAGCCTTCATGTCTCTAATGAGGACCTTCGTCTGGCTCCTTCAGACTGACGTGTTGTTCATGAGATTCGTTTATTGTTTTCTGGTCGTCCTGATTGGCTGCTTCGAAACCCCGGGATCAGCGAACAATCGCAACTTGACTGGAGAACTAACGTCGAGAGAGAAAAGTCAATAACAAATACGAAAGAAAAAGTACGTCTGCTTCCCCTTAATCAAACAACCTGCCAATGATAGGTGATGGATACGGAAGTCTTGGTGGGCGTGACATCTCCCGAAAGACCAGCGCCGCAGCTTGATGTAGTCGTGACTTCTGTTAGATTGACCCGGACGGAGAAGGTTAAACGCCGTGCCGTTGTCTCGATTGGCTTCCGTTGCGCAGCGGCGGCGATTGAGTGATCGATCCACCAGATTCCGAAAACGTGGACGACCTCTGACTGACGCCGACCCCACGCACGCCCACCCTCTCCGAAGGGCGTGTCGTCAACATGTTCCATCCGGGGATTCTGGGCATGCGTCTCGGGCCATCTGACAAGCCTTCGAGTACCATATATAAAGTCTAAATAGGAATCAATAACAGTTATCAGTAATTGTTAGTGAAAGGTCAATAAGCCTTAATCGTATCTTGATTATGACGACCGATCAATCGCCGCAAGGGAGCCATCAACCGGGCCATACATGGACAGCAGGAGCCCCCAAATAGCAGGTAATGAATAGTCAACCGATCTGTAATTACTTCTTGCAACCGCAGACAAGCGCCACACGGCTGTTACCATTGTCTCTCCTGCTTAGAAGCAGAAGTGTAAACAATGGGGAGTTTCAGAATCATAAAAAGCGACATCAATGATTTTTCCACTTGATGGCCAAGTTAATACATCGGCCCCATATAGTATGGAAGCCTCTAGAAGTAATATCTTCAAAGGAAAAACAATACATTTATGCTATATGCATAAATGTATCTGAAATAGTTCTAGGGCGTATGTATTGCTTGATTAAGTGTGCGAGGAGCAACGCATGCACATTTCATTGAACAAGCAATGGTGAATAACTGTGTTCACATGCGTGTACTTTTGACTCAAAGTAGCAGCGCCTTTTAGTATCATTTCTCCTTTTTATCATTATTATCATGTCTATATCCATTTCAAGAAACATGTTTGACTTTGATCTTTTCAACTAAAGAATTCTTAAAATTGAAAATAAAAACATCAATTACAAATCAGAACTAATTGCAACCTACGCCTTTTCCTACGTTTATCTCAAAGATATCTACTTTGAAAGTACATTTTGAAAAACTAAAAGAAACAATATACCATAATGCTTAGATATTACTTTGCAAAACTATTACATGAGTGTTAACAGATCTATTACAAGGAAATTCTGTAACATTACATATGCAACCAATATTTGGATTAGTAGTACCAATGATATGCCGAAGTTAATCTTGAATTGTAATCTTAAACTGTGACACTTAATATTCATCTCATTTACCAAAACCTTTCATGTCGTCCTCGTTTCAGTACAAAACACGTGTTACAAAGTGTTCCATTTCTTTTCAAATGTCCATTATCAACTATCATTTTCCCTCTTTCCGTATCGCTCATATAATCTACATGCATATGATTGCCAGGCCGTGTCCTTACGTTGGTCATGAGAGCACATCTGCTATGACCTGCTCATGTCCATTTTTTTTTCTTTCTCTCGTTGAATAATATCACGAATACATAGTTACTT
>BOPN01002331.1:161025-171025 GCA_017312705.2 Penaeus japonicus | reverse complement strand
TTTTATCATACCTAATGGCCTAATATCATAACCAACTGAGCCAACTCTATTCGCCTATGAATCTAACGGAAGCATTATCAATACAAGTTGTTGTTTGAATCTAAAAAGAGGCAAGTCAGACCATGCAACCAAGAACCGATGGCAAGTCCACAAAGATTCCCAAAGGAAACCTAACGCCGCCGGGCAAGTTTCGTCATTTCCTTTGCCAAAATACATCCTACCGTCACCCCATTCCTTCGCAGACTTTCCCTCAACCCTCTCGTGGCAAGGAAGAAACCTCTTCTTTTGGTTCATCAGTCGGTTCTTCTTACGCGCTTCTACATGTCCGTCCTCTCACGAAGCGCCATTTTGTTCTTGCTTTGCTCTCTTCCTCGTGTTGGTGTGCAAGACGCGCTCCCAGGAACAATGGGCATCACGGAGGCATCTTGGCAAGGCTTCATTTGCATCGACGGTCTTAGTTTGGCTCTAATCCTTTAGATTAAGAAAGATGGGTTTCCTTTTCACACGACTATATTTCCTGTCTGTAAAGCTCTCACTTATTAAGCTTGGTTTCTTGTGTGTGTGTTTTTTATCTTCATGATTATTACTATCATTGCAATTGTAAACTACACTATAATTTTTTCCACTTGGTATGTCGTCCCATAATGATGACTGCATGCTGATTTTATGAATACAATCATAAGCAGTAAGTACAGTCATCGTCATTATCTGGTTTGAGTATCTTTTACAAGTAGATATTTCCGAATTTCTTGCAACGTCATTTGCAATATACCTGTTTTATTGCAATTGTCAGCTTTCCTACAAAACAGCTCACATCATTCCGAGGAAATTGATATCAATGATATTTCAAAAGCACACAGCCATTCCAGACAGCTTTAGAATTCTGATTGTTTTGATATATCATGGACGAGTTTAGTACGAAATCAGACCTGCATGTTTGCTGCAATACAAGTATTTGACAATAAGGTGGAATGCATCCGCTGAACAAAAGGATAATGCATGAGGCAATCACACACCCTTCTGCAACAGACTAAAAAGAGCATACGATCTGAAAGTCTTGTTTCACGTTTGTATATATAATTAATGTGTGTGAGCTGGGCTTTATGGGGCCCATGTGGTAACAGGGAAGATGCAACCAATGATGGTTACATCTATTTAATAGTAATATTCTCTACGTTTTGAGGGCGAATATCAAGGTTAATCAATGATTTGAGTAACCTCAACCTTTTTTTCTATCCTGGTATTCAAGAAAAAAAAAAAAAAAAAAAAGATCAGCATAAATGTATTATCTTAATCCAATCACACAATCCTTTGCACAAAATAACTACCGTGCAAATGCACTCAAATCCTCCACATAAAGAAGCATTGATACCGCTTATCCTACTCCTTACTCCTAAAATAATCCTATTAAGACATCACCTTGACGTCCAAGCTCTCTTTCATCCCGCATTCATAAACGGACACTTGTCACCGATAATATTATGATCCTGATACTGATGTTCTTAAATAACAAAGACAGAGACAGTTCCGACATAAGGAGTTCTTAAATAACAAAGACAGAGACAGTTCCGACATAAGGAGTTCTTAGATAAAGACAGAGACAGTTCCGACATAAGGAGTTCTGAAATAACAAAGACAGAGACAGTTCCGACTTACTGGACATGAGGAGTTACTTTTCGCATAAAGAAAGAATTCTTAAACATAAAACAACAGCTGTTCTCACAGTCCGAAACCATAACTAAACCATATCTTGTAATCACCTCATATCACGGGAATGCTATTACTAAACTGCATTCCAAGAGCTTCAAAACTTGATGTTTAACGTTGGTGCAGAACGATGGTCATAACAACCAGGAACTACAAAGAGAACCTTTCTCGCACATAACTACGGCCTTAACTACTGTCTTTAACTGTGATTACACGCACTAAAAGTTGTACTCACACTCAGCAACCATACTTCTTCACTATAACAATAACAAGAGTTTAGAAATATGACTGCTAACCACAGAAGTGTCAAAGAACGTAACTGTAAATAGTATCCTGGCTATAAACACCCGTTTTAAACATTATCTACAGCCAAAGACCCTAACTATAACGGCCACTCACTTGCTCGTAATTATAAACAAACCTTTTTTGATCTCGAACTTTCTACGTGTGGCTGTTGTCCCCCCCCCCCCCCCCCCCTCTCTCTCTCTCTCTCTCTCTCTCTCTCTCTCTCTCTCTCTCTCTATTTATCTATCTCTCTGTCTCTCGCTTTCTCTCTCTCTTTCTCTCTCTTTTTTATCTCGAACTTTCTACGCGTGGCTGTTCTCTCTCTCTCTCTCTCTCTCTCTCTCTCTCTCTCTCTCTCTCTCTCTCTCTCTCTCTCTCTCAATCTCTATCTATCTATCTATCTATCTATCTATCTATCTATCTAATCTCTCTCTCTCTCTCTCTCTCTCTCTCTCTCTCTCTCTCTCTCTCTCTCTCTCTCTCTCTCTCTCTCTCTCTCTCTCTCTCTTTCACGCCCCCCCCTCTCTCTCTCACTCTCTCTCTATCTTTCTCTCTTTCTCTCTTTCTCCCTTTCACTCCCCATTTCTCAATCTCTCTGTCTGTCTCCCCCTCTCTCTTCCCCCCCCTTTCTCTTCCCCCCCTCTTTCTCTCTCATTTCTATCTCTCTTTCTCCTTCTCCCCCCCCCCCTTCTCTCTCTCTACACACACACACACACACACACATATATATATATCCTTCTATCTCTCTCTTTCTATCTCTCTTTGTCTTCCCTCCCCCCTCTCTCTCATCTCTCTCATTCTCTCTCTCTCTCTCTCTCTATCTTTCTCTGTCACGCCCCCTCCCCCCTCTCTCTTCCCCCCCCCCTCTTTCTCTCTCTTTCTCCCTTTCACTCGCCATTTCTCAATCAGTTTCTCTCTGTCACCCCTTCTCTCTCTCATTTCTATCTTTCTGTCTCTTCTTTTCTATCTCTCTCTTTGTCTCCCCCTTTCTCTCTTTGTATCCCCTCCTCTCTCTATTTATCTATTTATCTATCTATCTATCTATCTATCTCTCTGAAGTTGACGAACCAGTATAAAGTGGTAACATATTTCGAACAGTATCTGATTACCAGTTTAAAGTTTGGCAATATAAACTTTTCGTAGTAAGTGGGACGAAGGGCATTATATATGCATACATATATATATGTATATATATATATATATATATATATACATATATATATATATATATATATATATATATATATATATATACACACACACACACACACACACACACACACACACACACACATATATATATATATATATATATATATATATATATATATATATATATATATATTCTGGCAGCAGATTTAGTGGTAAGGAATGTCAACTATCATATCCCCGAGTGTGTCCTAGCGGGAAGGGACATGGCAGATACATAAATTGGCAGAAAATGCATTTTATCATGATTAAAAGGATATATAATTTAAGTACTGATAAGAAATAAGGAAAGCATAATATCGTTTTACCGTATAAATGCAAATGTATGGTTATTCTGTTATTCGTATATACTACTATATTCTCCAAGTAAAACTAGTTTATCTATTATCTAAATCAAATGAAAATAGCAAGAATGCAACAGACATAGTAAGGACAAAGCATCCTGTAGACCATAATGATGCAATCTCCAGAGGCTGGGACGATCCAAAGCATTTCCGGAGTACCAAGTGTCCGAGTGCATGTAGGGAAGCTTCGGGTGTGATTTACCACTTCGAGGAACACCCGAAGTTTCTCAAGCATGTCAAGACAAGCGTAAGTACGATGTGTGTGTATCACTAGTCGCATTAAGTCATGTCGATTGATGTGATGCGATAAATAATGATATATTGAAAGCTATCGCAGACCATGGTTTTCTCAATCTCGTCCTTACACGTCGTATTGCTTTAGCACTTTCTTGCTCCATCCTAGATTTGCCGGAAACTAATATACCTTTTTGTCTATCTCTATTACTCTAAATGTTACTTCTCCGTATAGATCATAGGAATATGGTTCTGATCCTAATATCATGTGCGTATACTGTTCACATGCTTGTGATGTTTTTGCACGTGATTTCTGTTCTATTTCGGTGTAAGTGTTCCGCGTACAGAATCCACGTTCCATTTCGGCTTCCTTTGTTCTCTTTCTTTTTCTCTTTTCTTTTCTTCCTCTTTCTTCATGTGTTTCTTTATCTCTCCTTCGTCTCTCACTGTCGTTCTCTGTCTGTCTTGCCAGCTCTGTCACTGTCTGTGTCTTTCTCCCTCCCTTTCAAACTTTTACTCCTTTTTCTCACTTTCTCCACTTTTTTTTCTCCTTTGTAATCTTCTTATTTCATTTTATATATCTCCCCCTTTTCGTTCTCGCTTCTTCCTTCCTCTTTCTCTCTCTCTTTTCGTCCTCGCTCCCTCCTTCCTCTTTCTCTTCCTTCCTCTCTCTCTCTCTCTCTCTCACACACACACATATACATACACACACTCACACACTTACACACACACACATACACACATACACACACACACACACACACACACACACACACACACACACACACACACACACACACACACACACACACACACACACACACACACACACACACACACACACACACACACACACACATATTTACAATTATTCCGAATATTCTGTCATGAAACAGCTAGTCTACACAAAATTTCCCATATTTCGCCGACACTAAGGTGCACATGCGTATGTAACAGTCACTGTAAACCTTTGTGGAATTTAGCCGAATCAAACCGAATTATAATAAAAGTTCTTTGTATTTATACGATTTGTAATGGAAATTATATCTCTGTTTTCTGATGTTATCACTTAAAGCCTGTATTAGTTATCAAAGATCCTAATATCAGTGAAACAAAGAAGATTTCCTTTCTACATCTATGAGAATAATACATCAAAATTATTGCTTTGACACGTACGTCTTTTGGTAAACACTAGGTGTGTGCGCTTTGAAACCGCAGCGCTGCTTGATGCTCTCTTTTTTAAGTTAAAACATGCACAGCAAGTAGTCCAGGTTTTTCATAACAAAACCATTTATTTCAGACCTGAAGCATAGCATTATTCAAATTCGCGTGAATTATAGTATTGGAAGCATATTCTTCTAGCCTTGTCAAAGCGAGTCAATTATTTTTAGTATCAGTCTAAATGAATGACTCACTTACCATACTAAATCATATACAGCAATTTTGTCTAAATCCCTTTAGAGGACTGACTGGACATAACGCTTTCCACGTCATATTGAGTGGATAAAATTATTTAAGCGGTTATCTTAATTTGCTTTACTTTAACAAGGGTTTTAGTTATAAAATGAATTAGTTTTTTTAATAATTTATTAGAGAGAGAAAGAGAGAGAGAGAGAGAGAGAGAGAGAGAGAGAGAGAGAGAGAGAGAGAGAGAGAGAGAGAGAGAGAGAGAGAGAGAGAGAGAGAGAGAGAGAGAGAGAGAGAGAGAGAGAGAGAGAGAGAGAGAGAGAAAGAGAAAGAGAAAGAGAGAGAGAGAGAGAGAGAGAGAGAGAGAGAGAAAGAGAAAGAGAAAGAGAAAGAGAGAGAGAGAGAAGAGGGACAAACAGAAAGAGAGAGAGAGAGGTAAGCAGAGTTAGTTGCCTTAGCCTTTTTTTCATTTCGAAAAGTCTTTTGATATTGCAAACTTAATTTTCCAACACCCATATAATTTCCTTTACCAGTTCCCATACATATATATTGCACAGATTTCTCCATCCGCTTGTACCCAAATTATGCATCCGGCGTACCCAGCATCCGCTTTAGGAATACAGTGAATTCTTGTTGACCTGAGATCCGTCAGTTGAAAATGGAGGTCAGGTCAAGTCAGGGCAGAAAACTGACTAATTTAAGAACTTTGCAACATAATAGACAACGATCACTGTGATGAAGTTAGAAAATATATGACTGAGCATGAATGATTTCACAATCCAAGATATGCATATGCAATCAAGAAACAAACATACAGAGTAAGAGAGAGAGAGAGAGAGAGAGAGAGAGAGAGAGAGAGAGAGAGAGAGAGAGAGAGAGAGAGAGAGAGAGAGAAGAGAGAGAGAGAGGAGAGAGAAGAGAGAGAGAGAGAGAGAGAGAGAGAGAGAGAGAGAGAGAAAGAGAATAGAGAGAGAGAGAGAGGAAGAGAATAGAAAGAGAGAGAGAGAGAGAATACACGGTAATAAGAACGAAGTAAAAGTCGGAATGTTTCTAAATTATCAAAAATTCCTCTTCGGAAGAAATTGAAAATCAAAATGGATCCAAAATGATTTTCTACTTTTTACTCCATTCGAAATGCTATGATGTAATTAACGGTTCGATGTTGCATCCTCATCAGAATGTTGCTAAATCTGATGAAGACGCGAGAGTGAAAAGTCAATCGAATATTCGTTATCATAGTATTATTCTCAATCATACCTGGCGTTTTTTTTTTGTTTTTTTTAAGCGAGTGATTTCTATTCGCCAGTATCACCAATCATCGCAGTGGGGAAATCATACGGGTTTTGTTTGGTGAAACAGAGAGAGAGAGAGAGAGAGAGAGAGAGAGAGAGAGAGAGAGAGAGAGAGAGAGAGAGAGAGAGAGAGAGAGAGAGAGAGAGAGAGAGAGAGAGNCCACCTCCACCTCCACCTCCACCTCCACCTCCACCTCCACCTCCACCTCCACCTCCACCTCCACCTCCACCTCCACCTCCACCTCCACCTCCTCCTCCACCTCCTCCTCTTCCTCCTCCTCCTCCACCTCCTCCTCCACCTCCTCCTCGCCGCCCACCACTCTGACGTCACATCCCAACCACTCACTCTCCCTTCGCTATAAATCGAGTGTTGTGTCGAGTTCCTCACAAGAACTTTCTCTCTCGCAGCCCGGAGAGTGTCTCGGGTCGGTTAGTCTAGTGTTACTCGGTGTGGTGAGTGGACGGCCGCCGGGTGGAAGAGTATATTTGTTTAGCAGACGGACTGGAGGAAAGACTTTCGATTTTATTCGGAGAGACGGTTAGTCTGGATGATTTTTGTTGTTGTTGTTGATAAGGTTTATTTTGGTTTGGTTTGTTGGTATGTAGGGAGATGTGCTTTAAGTTTTATAATTATTGTGATAGTATTAAACAACAAATTACTCTATAGACAGTAATTATTAGAAAGAAGAAATATCGTTAGCATATTCGTCCTTTAATCTACTGATGTGATGCCCCGATGCCTGCTGGAGATCTGCCTCGAGCGAAAACACGAGTCGAACATGTTTCGCGAATCCAGCTTGGGTGTGACGCGAGGGAATTTTTGAACGATAATTGATCTGCTACGTTTTCCTTTCTCATTTTATAAAATTTATATAAAAAAAAACATAAACGACTACAGACAAAACGAATTTTCCTTAAAATATGAAAAGAAATTATTATAAAATCATCATATTACAAGAAAACGATCGAGTTGAGCCTTTTATTTAATTTGATTTCATTCAACTTCAATATCATATCGGTTCATCCTAAATTCATTTCTTTTTCTTTTTTTTTATAATGATATCATCAGTCACGCCAGAACGTGTCCCAGATGTCTTGGTCTGAGGATTCTGGAAATAGCTGTTTACTTTCACTTAAATGCATTTGCTAGAACGTCGAGGGACAGAACTGTTTTCGTGCATATTTTCGAAGTGGAGGGAGAGAGAGAGAGAGAGAGAGAGAGAGAGAGAGAGAGAGAGAGAGAGAGAGAGAGAGAGAGAGAGAGAGAGAGCTCCACAGGTAGAAGCTAAGCAGATCGTTTTTCCCTCCCT
This sequence comes from Penaeus japonicus, assembly GCA_017312705.2. Classification (NCBI taxonomy): domain Eukaryota; kingdom Metazoa; phylum Arthropoda; class Malacostraca; order Decapoda; family Penaeidae; genus Penaeus; species Penaeus japonicus. The sequence continues at coordinate 163,237 of BOPN01002331.1, read as the reverse complement.
AGACTAGAGGTCGTTGAGGAAAAGGAAAGGCTAGAATAAACCAATGTAGGAAATAGATACCTGCATTTTCTCCAGGTGTCACAAGAGCAGGGAATGTGACGACAGAGGTTAAGTAGCAATTTTTCCCTGCACGTGGATGGGCAGAGGGAGAAATCTACATGCATATTATTATATATCGATTTCCTGTAGAGAGAAGTGGTCGGTAGTATAATACCCATGGTTTTTAGGGAAGAAAACCTGTCTAGGCCCTCCTATCCTACCGAGAAAATGGAGGACGTCAGACCGTTTGATGCTTCATAGAATCTAGAAAAAAAGGTATTTTTTGGAAATCCGTAAGTGAAATGTCAGTGTCATTGTGAGGAAATAGGACGACGTTGGGATAATGTCTTATTGGAAAAAGATAATACATGAAGATTAATTGAAGGATTTGAGGGATTTTAGTTGTTTCACTGGCGGATATCTACGTAGTTCATACTCTTATTTTGCTTTTTTTAGTTTTAGGGATAGATATTTTTGTATATATTTTTTACCTATTTATTAGCCTACATGGTAAATAAACCTAAAGTCTCCTTAGTCTGTTATTTTTCTTCTTCTTCTTCTTCTTTCCTTAGCGTCATTTCCATTTCCCATCTGTGATTGCAAAAAAGGAAACCCAAGAAGAGGCTTGCAAAACGGGCGCGCGAGAAGGACTTTCTCTCATAGCAGAGCGCACTAGTGATTCATCTTAAAGGAAGAATTATTCACTGAGGATCCACTGTCTGTACCCAAAAGCCTCTTCGAGCGGGATAAGACACTAGATAAGACACTAGATAAGACACTAGCAAAGAAAATAAAGACACAAGTAGAGACACAACCTCTTCACCAGAGGCCCTATAGACCCATCTGATGAAGTCTTACGTCAGTGTTTACGATTCTATTCAAACTTACGTGTGTTTTACATTGTTTTTTTCACCTACTGAATTGAAGTCTTCATGATTTGTTTTTGTATACACATTAAATGTTTATGCACTGAAAATTCAATCATTCTTCGGTCACGGTGCCATATCTCGTCCATAAATTCCCCATTTCCGCATTTCATTTGTGTATATATATATATATATATATATATATATATATATATATATATATATATATATATATATGTGTGTGTGTATATGTATATATATATATATATATATATTATCATTCAACCTCGTTCACACTATTACAATGCCTCTTCTGGTAATTAATTCTATGATTCTTTCTTTTTACGTGAAATAAAAACATTCCTCGCCTTTCGTAATCATATCTAAGGCATATATAGTATATACTAAGATATTCATTAATTCGTTCAAGCATTGATATTTATCTCAACTGGATTTACGCTTTTTCATCCAAACACTATTCAGACCTCATATATCTCTTCTATACGTGTGTGCTTCAGTGTGTATGCATTTGTGATTGTGTAATGTATAATTGCACGAGCTAAATTGTGTAGGATATAGTGTTTCCACAATCAATAGTGATTTATAGAATATTCAAACGTTTTCCGGTTATATGGGGCCTCGAACGGATAGTAAATCGTGAAATGGTGTTATCATACTTTTCAGAATGGATTGTAGTGTTGATGGGAACAATCAGCTAGACTTGATGTAATTGGTTATTAGTTAGACTTAATGTAATTGGGTATTACCTAGAATTGAAGTAATTGGTTATTAGTTAGACTTGATGTAATTGGTTATTAGTTAGACTTGATGTAATTGGTTATTAGTTAGACTTGATGTAATTGGTTATTAGTTAGACTTGATGTAATTGGTTATTAGTTAGACTTGATGTAATTGGGTATTACCTAGACTTGATGTAATTGGGTATTACCTAGAATTGATGTAATTGGTTATTAGTTAGACTTGGTGCAATTGGATATTGATTGCTTTGCGATTCAGTGAGCCTCAGAAAATGATACATGAATTCGTAGGTAGTTGAGTATCCCATTAAATAATGATTATTTTCATTTGTTTTTTTTACCTGCTTTATTGAATAATATAACTGGTCGTTCAGTTTCATCAATTCGTTTCATAACTTTCCATTTTGTGAAGGCATCTTTTGTGAAGGGATCTTTGTGATCTTGTTGCTGAATCTTCGAATTTTGTTGTGATAATGATAGTAATAACGGTGATGATGGTGATAATGAAGATAATGATGATGATATTGAAGATGGCGATGATGAAGAGGA
>BOPN01002331.1:141025-143525 GCA_017312705.2 Penaeus japonicus | reverse complement strand
CACGTGACCAACCTTTGATCTCAGNAAAAAAAAAAAACAAAAGAAAAAAAAAAAAAAAAAAAAAAAAAAAAAAAAAAAAAAAATGCCCACATGAAACCCACAAAATAGTGACAAAGCAAGGCAAGGCACTAGTTGTGAGGTGTTGCCAGCACTTCCAAATCAAAGTGTTAGGATATCTGGAATACATGCAGATAACATTTAGACAACATTAATATGAGTATAGCATTAAGTGTATATAAGAACTTTTGTAAATTTCCAAGCAATGTGATGTTGCACTGATTAGGGAGTTGGTTGGTGAGAGGATGATGGTGATGGTGATGAGAGGATAATGGTGATGATGATGAGAGAATTATAGTGATGGTGATGAGAGTGAGTTTAAACCATCAAAGCGATGTGCTAATCGTATTCAACAAGAACACTTTTAATGTTGACAGTGTTAAGTAGGGGATCTATCCCGTATGAAGCTTGAATGAATAACTAGGATGATCAACCCAAAGTCCTCTTGGGCAATAAAAGCTAATAACAAGAAATACTTATCACTTCTCCAAAATCACAAGCATGCTAAAAATCAGAGAACATAAGCAGCGACGATTAGCTTAATAAACTACCCCATCATCAGCACCACGTATGGCATTGATAGGCATGGCACACTGACATCTTCATTCACGCAGGACAGACCGGCATGGATCATGTACCGTTCGCGTACCCCTTAGCACACTCACACATGAACCACGCCATTATCCTTGGACATTAGTCTCGTCAAATGAACTGCCTTCACGTCCAAATCACCATTCGAAGGGCGATATTTTCAGCGTTTTTGCCTTTCTCTTCTCCTTTGTATATCACTGGCTGGTATGTCATTTCACCGCGGATTTACGACTCCCTGTGAGTGTGGCTTCCCCCTGGGCGTATAAGTACCTGAAATCAGTCGAACGCAGATCTAGGTGTTACGTCTTAGTTTTCGCTTTTGAAACGCGTGTCAGTTCCACCGCGAGGGGCGTTCGAGACCTGGTTTCGAAACGCGGTTCAGAAACGGTTTCGAACCATTATGAACCAGGAAGGAACAGTAGATCCTGTGAGGCTTTACTGCCCTCCTGCAATTTCTAGAGATGAAAGAGAGAAAGAGAAAGAAAAGAAAAAGATCTTCCGCAAAAGGACCCACTTTTTCACAGGGTCTTTACATCTCCTAAACCACGTCATATGCAAATTATAAATCAAGAACGATATCTTGTAAACGCGCTGTAATTTAGAACAGGGCATTTAATCTACGCCCTTGCGCAGCACAATATGTCAATATTTTACATCCAACAATGCATAATAATGAATAGTAATGAATAATCGGAGAGGGTGAAGAATGTGATAGCATCGGAGGCTGCGGACCAGCGGTGTGCAACAGCAAGATGCAAATTATGCTCTCACAATTATCTCCCAGATTACACAGCCTTGCCTCGTAATGTACATCCTCTCAAATTATTATATTAGCTCAATGGTCGATGTTCGTCCCTAAGTGCCAATCAGCACTTAAACGGTAGATTTATCCTGGCCGCTAAGTTACATGTTGTCATCGGGGAGGTTACTTCCCCTCCTACCGCTTTGCACTTCTCCCTCCACCCCCTCCATCCCCCTTCCCCTCTCCCTCTCTTTCCCCCCTTCGGTCCCCCTCCCTTTCCCTTCCCCCCTCCCTCCTCCCTCCACCGTCCTTCTCTCCCCTACCTACCTACCTTCTTTGCTCCATCTTAGTGGTTCCGCCGTTGCATATTTATGTTGCAATATCCATCCCCCCCGTCTCTTGCGACCACGCCCCTCCTTCCGTTTCTATGCCCCCCCTACCCCCTACTTGCTATCTCTGTCTCTGTCTCTCTCTCTCTCTCTCTCTCTCTCTCTCTCTCTCTCTCTCTCTCTCTCTCTCTCTCTCTCTCTCTCTCTCTCTCTCTCTCTCTTTCTGTCTCTTTCTCTCCCTTATGTCTATCTATCTATCCATCCATCTACATACCCAGAGAGGAAGAAAGGAGAAAAAAAGGAAAAAGAAGAAGAAGAAGAAGGAAAATCTCCGAGAGCCGAGAGGACCAAAAGGTGAAGGCAGCGTCAGAGGCTGCATGATGGACTCTGCCGCGTGTCCATCAATCTATGTTGGAGTGACTGTGTGTTTGACGCTTGTGTTTCTCACTTATCGCCTCATATAATGGATCGACCGGGATCTGTGTGTATGATCGCGTGCCCAGCGTGCCCTTCCCTCCCCTCTCCCCCCTCTCCCCGTCCCTCCTCCTTCTTCTCCTCTCACTTTTCTCTCCTTCCTTCTGGTACCTCCTGCCCCCTCCCCCTTGTGCTCTCTCTCTCTCTCTCTCTCTCTCTTCCTGTTGGCCCCTCGCTTCACCCTGGGTTCTCTCTTCTCTTTCTCCCTTCCAACTCTTCTTTTCTTTCCCCTCGCCCCCCCCCCCCTTTCTGCCTGTTGTTCTGCATGAGGTGAATCTCTTTCTCCCCTCTTCCTTCATTTGTTGTT
>BOPN01002331.1:113525-116025 GCA_017312705.2 Penaeus japonicus | reverse complement strand
GGAAGAGAGAGATAAACAAAGAAAGAGAGAGAGACAGAGAGAAAGAGAGAGGGGAGGGGGGAGACAGAGAGAAACAAAAACCGTAAAAGTGAGTGAAATAGAGATAGAGTGAGAGAAATAGAGAGAAAGATAGACAGGAGGTAGATAGTAAGAAAGAGGGAGAGAGAGAGACAGAGATAGACAGGAGGTAGATAATAAGAAAGAGGGAGAGAGAGAGACAGAAACCGTAAAAGAGAGTGAAATAGAGAGAGTAAGGGGAAGAGAGAAAGGAACAAAGAAAGAGAGAGAGTTTACAATATCTATAGACAGTCAATGATTTTTGCACCGTTTGTCATGTGGTGAATATATTTCTTCTGTATACTAATCATGCATAGTACAGTATTTGGTTAAGAAGAGATAATTCCCTTAATTTTATGTTAAATTTATATTGTTCAGATAGCTAGAAACCGAATTGTTAATTCATCATATTTATAGAACTGATTCGAATTTATACTCTGTATCGGCATACATACTGAAATGTGGCGCCAGTTGTCCGTAGGGTTATCCGTCGAATATCGGTTTGGTACTTTAACAAGTGTAAGGTCTTTTTGACCATTATCATTGTCTTCCTCCGAACATGCATAATCTTCCCTTTGGATGTTACAGAGGGTTGTTATCATTCAACTGATTAGGTAACTTTACATATGAGTTGTATATCTTATTTTTATGAACCAAAAATGTCGACGTAAAAACTCATACAGTTTGTGTATATGTTTAAACACACACACACATACGCACACACACACACAAACACACACAAACACATACACACACACACATATATATATGTGTGTGTGTGTGTGTGTTTCAGTGTGTGTATGTATGTATACATCTATGTATATATACAAATTTATCTCTCTCTCTCTCTCTCTCTCTCTCTCTCTCTCTCTCTCTCTCTCTGTCTCGCTAAAGATATTTGAGTGTTATTTCTAAACATATTTAACACAGAAAATGACTATGTGTTATATCTCTAGACGTATTTAACACACATGAAATAAGCCACATGTTATATATCTTTACGCCTGTGTGTTCTTCTTTCATCCGTATTTAGCGAAAGGAATTTGTTATTCAAGGTACCTGGTTTGATCAAATTGCTCTTGTCTATTTGAATAGCGATTCCTGTTCGCATTTTTGCAACGCCATACAACAGTGAACGCCGTTTTGTGCGCAGGAAAAGCTACAAACTTGATTTTTAGCTCTGAAGTATGTGTGTATTTTCCATCCTCTCTCTCTTTAACCCTTTGTACAACTAGACACACACACAAAAAGAGAGAGAGAGAGAGAGAGAGAGAGAGAGAATCATCACCACCCAGTCGATCTGCGTAATAGACAGCTAACACCCTTAAATTAATCGCTTAAATACGGCTTTCAGCGCTAATGATCTGAAAACATCAATATCATAATAAGCTCACTATGCCCTACGGCCTTTAATTATTCAAATCAGTAGCACCTGGGAAATTACCTGCTTCAGGAGTTACGGCCGAGTGATGGTGGACTTGCGTTCTCGCCTTCCTTATTAATACATTCTTGCAGGCATCAGGAGGTATATACGGCGGGAGGGGAGGGGAGGGGAGAGGGGAGGGGGAGAGAGAGAGAGAGAGAGAGAGAGAGAGAGAGAGAGAGAGAGAAAGGGAGAGGGAGAGGGAGGGAGAGAGAGAGAGAGAGAGAGAGAGAGAGAGAGAGAGAGAATGGGCGATACAGAGAAAAAGAAAAGAGAGAGAGACAGACAGAAAAAAAAGGAAAGAGAAAGAGAGAGAGAAGCAAACGCAGAAAGAGGGAAGTAAATGAGAGAAACAGAGAAGTAAGTGAGAGAAAGAGAGAAGTAAGAGAGAGTCTCATAAAATTCAGCTTTCATCAGATTATCTTGACATCTTTATATTCTGATATTCCTTTATCTTATCCCCTTTTCATTACCCTGAATTCTCACATATTCTAAAACTTATGATTTTGAGTTCTCATATATTCTAAAACTTACATCTCAATGGTTGATTTATACCTGATTAATCCTTAATTTCCATTGATTAATCTAGATTTTATTATTATCAGTTTTCTGCTTCTAGTTTATTTTGTATTATCTTGAATCTTCATTATCTTCATTTCTCCTCCTATAAATGAATTTGTTCTAATTATCTTCAATTAATTCTTTGATTTTGAAAAACGAGACGCAGTGTTCTGAGAAATAAATTGACAAAAATACAAAACTATCTTTCTCTCTTTCTCTCTCTTTCTCTCTCTCTCTCTCTCTCTCTCTCTCTCTCTCTCTCTCTCTCTCTCTCTCTCTCTCTCTCTCTCTCTCTCTTTCTCTCCCTTCCTTTCTCTTTCCATCTCTCTCTCTCTCTCTTTCTCTCCCTTCCTTTCTCTTTCCATCTCTCTCTTTCCCTTCGTCTCTCTCTCTCTCTTTCTCTCTCTCTCTCTCTCTCTCTCTCTCTCTCTCTCTCTCTCTCTCTCTCTCTCTCTCTCT
>BOPN01002331.1:101025-103525 GCA_017312705.2 Penaeus japonicus | reverse complement strand
AGCAAACTACACAGCATACGACACAGCATACGACACAGCAAACTACACAGCAAACTACACAGCAAACGACACAGCAAACGACACAGCATACGACACAGCAAACGACACAGCATACGACACAGCAAACGACACAGCATACGACACAGCAAACGACACAGCAAACGACACAGCATACGACACAGCATACTACACAGCAAATGACACAGCATACGACACAGCAAACGACAAAGCAAACGACACAGCATTCGACACAGCAAACTACACAGCATACGACACAGCATACGACACAGCAAACTACACAGCAAACTACACAGCATACGACACAGCAAACGACACAGCATACGACACAGCATACGACACAGCAAACGACACAACATACGACACAGCAAACGACACAGCATATGACACAGCAAACGACACAGCATACGACACAGCATACTACACAGCAAATGACACAGCATACGACACAGCATACGACACAGCATACGACAAAGCAAACGACACAGCATACTACACAGCAAATGACACAGCATACGACACAGCATACGACACAGCATACGGCAAAGCAAACGACACAGCATACTACACAGCAAATGACAAAGCATACGACACAGCATACGACACAGCATACGACAAAGCAAACGACACAGCATACTACACAGCAAACTACACAGCAAACGACAAAGCAAACGACACAGCATTCGACAAAGCAAACTACACAGCATACGACACAGCATACGACACAGCATACGACACAGCATACGACACAGCATACGACACAGCAAACTACACAGCATACGACACAGCATACGACACAGCAAACTACACAGCATACGACACAGCATACGACACAGCAAACTACACAGCAAACTACACAGCAAACGACACAGCAAACGACACAACATACGACACAGCAAACGACACAGCATACGACACAGCAAACGACACAGCATACGACACAGCAAACGACACAGCATACGACACAGCATACGACACAGCATACGACACAGCATACGACACAGCATACGACACAGCAAACGACACAGCATACGACACAGCATACGACACAGCAAACGACACAGCATACGACACAGCATACGACAAAGCAAACGACACAGCAAATGACACAGCATACGACACAGCATACTACACAGCAAACGACACAGCATACGACACAGCAAACGACACAGCATACGACACAGCATACGACACAGCATATAACACAGCATACGACACAGCAAACTACACAGCAAACGACACAGCATACGACACAGCAAACTACACAGCATACGACACAGCAAACTACACAGCAAACGACACAGCATACGACACAGCATACGACACAGCATACGACACAGCATACGACACAGCATACGACACAGCAAACTACACAGCAAATGACACAACATACGACACAGCATACGACACAGCATACGACAAAGCAAACGACACAGCATACTACACAGCAAATGACACAGCATACGACACAGCATATAACACAGCATACGACACAGCATACGACACAGCAAACGACACAGCATACGACAGAGCAAACTACACAGCAAACGACACAGCATACGACACAGCATACGACACAGCATACGACACAGCATACGACACAGCATACGACACAGCAAACTACACAGCATACGACACAGCATACGACACAGCAAACTACACAGCATACGACACAGCATACGACACAGCAAACTACACAGCAAACTACACAGCAAACGACACAGCAAACGACACAGCATACGACACAGCAAACGACACAGCATACGACACAGTAAACGACACAGCATACGACACAGCAAACGACACAGCAAACGACACAGCGACACAGCATACTGCAGCAAATGAAGCACATGCCCTGACACAGCAAACGACAAAGCAAACGACACAGCATTCGACACAGCAAACTACACAGCATACGACACAGCATACGACACAGCAAACTACACAGCAAACTACACAGCATACGACACAGCAAACGACACAGCATACGACACAGCATACGACACAGCAAACGACACAGCATACGACACAGCAAACGACACAGCATACGACACAGCAAACGACACAGCAAACGACACAGCATACGACACAGCATACTACACAGCAAATGACACAGCATACGACACAGCATACGACACAGCATACGACAAAGCAAACGACACAGCATACTACACAGCAAATGACACAGCATACGACACAGCATACGACACAGCATACGACAAAGCAAACGACACAGCATACTACACAGCAAATGACACAGCATACGACACAGCATACGACACAGCATACGACAAAGCAAACGACACAGCATACGACACAGCAAACTACACAGCAAACGACAAAGCAAACGACACAGCATTCGACACAGCAAACTACACAGCATACGACACAGCATACGACACAGCATACGACACAGCATACGACACAGCAAACTACACAGCATACGACACAGCATACGACACAGCAAACTACACAGCATACG
>BOPN01002331.1:75824-78324 GCA_017312705.2 Penaeus japonicus | reverse complement strand
ATTGAATGAGTGACGATAGTGTTTATGAATAATCTGTTGCATTGCATATACTCTACCTGATCAGAACGTGAGGGGGGGAGGAGGGGGGAAGATAGACACTCCTAATCACCGAAAATCATCTGATCAAAAGTTCCAAGTTCCCGAGAAACCTGGATAAGGGCGTGTCCGGGGGTCGCTAGAAAAAAAAAAAACATAATTATGATGAAAGCACACAGCCAAAAAATAAGAATGGATTTGAAATACTGCATAAGCAATACTGAAAAATAATACTGACTGGATCAGCGGTATAGGTTACTTATACTACTGCAAACGATGGCAATTAAGTTTGTAATGATCTCCGGTTAAAAACCCAAAAATTTAATTCTAGCTATATTTTTTAAGGTATCAAATCATAAGCCTTTAAATCAACTTTCGTTTTGTATATCGCTTACCAGATCATACAATAATCTTTGTACCATATAAGAGGAAGTTTATTTGTTAGTAATACAAAATGATTCACTATAACCATATAAACATATATAAAATGTAATTACCAGAATGATTGACGAAGACAAACCAAAGTACCAGGCCAAGATTGTAGGCTCAAAAAAAAAAAAAAAAATATATATATATATACATATATATATATATATATATACATATATATATATATATATATATATATATATATATATATGTATATATATATATATATAAATCTCTCCGTTAACGTAATAGCACCAATTTACATTCCTAAATGAATTGCACTAGCCTATCCCCTAACAAATAGCACTGCCGTAGCCCTAAGTTAGCCTGAATAGCCTTGGAACGTGCTTGGCTCTTTGCTCGTTTGAAAAGGCGCTAAATGGCTGCTGCCTCTGCTCGTTTGGCTAATGGACGGCGTGGCTTTTAAGGGTGCACACTGATCATAAACACACACGCTTATATACATGTGTGGGGGAAGGGAGCGTGTGGGAGGGTGTGTGTGTGTCAATGTCTATATGGGATATATATATATATAATATATATATACATATATATATATATATATATATATATATATATATGTATAATATATATACATATTTGTGTGTATTAACATATATATATATAATATATATATATGTATATATGTATATATAAGTGTGTGTGTGTATATATATATATTTATTAATGATATTGTGATTATATATATATATATTATCATGATTACTATCATCATTGTTATTATCATCATTATTACCATCATAATCATTTCTGATATCATTACTGTCATTTCAATATTATCATTATCATTATCATTATCAACATTTTCATCACTATCATCATCATATTCGTATATTTTAGATGGTATTGAACATTTCCAAAAGCCCTTCATTTGCGTATGGTTTGTCGTATTGAAAAAATCGCGCGGAACCAATTGAATCTAAGAATAATCACATTACTTAGGAAAATGTTTAATAATAACATGATAGAAGTCTGATAATTTCTTGTATAATTTGATATGATAGTCGCTAATGTGAATCATTTGTTTTGCTATGCGAGCATTTCATTGACAAAAACTAACGATGATGATTTTGATTATAGTGATTATTGCATTGTATTTGCAATGATAAAGAAAATAGTAATAACAAAATGATAAGATTGATATTTGATATTAATGATGAAGACATAGGATCAACGATAATAACAATTGAAAAAAACAACAACATATGATCAATAATAATGATAATGAAAAAATTGATAATGATGATAATATAATAATAATTAACATTGATAAAGATAATGATAATAACACTAACTATACAAAAATAATGATGATAAAAACGTTAATGAAAATAACAATGACAATTGTGTTAATACTCTTACTTTTATAACAATGACGTGGTTACGAAAAACCACGCATAGAAAATCAAACAAACAACTTTTACGAAATATCTTTATTCTTATGAACCACAGATACAAAAATACAGATGGGAGGTGAAAACAACGAATCGACAAATTCGATAGCTAGGTTGAGCTAACAAATTCATATTTTGACAAGTTCAACCACTTTTTTGCACATGTGATTCCCACCCTTTCGTATCTCATAGAACTTCATAGAACACATATCTCTTGTTGAAGTCATTGTTTGTCTGTTTATATAACACGTCTTAGCAACTAGATGCACTGATGTCAAACAAAGGAAATCGTAGGGTGTGGGGATGTACAAATTCTCATGGCTAGGTGACACTTATCCAATAATGATAAGGGATAAGAGTGAGTCATTTTTTCATTCATTGGGAGACGTTTTCATTTTTTTTTTCTTTTTTTTTTCTTTTTTTTCTAATTTCATCTTTCGAACATAACGTCTCCTTTGATGGTTCGTATATACATGGAGAGGATTCAATCGTTTCATAAATCACTATTATCTTTTTTTCTCCTTTTTTCTTTTTTTGTTCTTATGTTTTCTTCTTCTTTCTTAGTCACCTCTTTCTTCCAAGACATTTTTCTTTTCTTCTTCTTTTTTTCTTCTTTTTTT
>BOPN01002331.1:48324-58324 GCA_017312705.2 Penaeus japonicus | reverse complement strand
ATCAAAAAATAAAATAATAAATACTTTATCTACCTATCTAATCTATTAATTCCTAAGTTCATAAATCCAATTCTATAATTTCGCAAAAAAAATCAAGTACATTTTTACTCCCATTTCCCCCCCTACTTCGTTTTAACATTCTTCTTTCCAACATCTCTCTGCTTAGCTTAAACACTTACATTACGAAACAGTGTAACGCATTTACTAGAGGAGTCATCGCTTTGAATTTCATATCGAATACTCACACCCACACACCCACATTCACCCACCCACACATACACACACACACACACACACACAGCCACACCCACCCTCCCACCCACACACACACACCCACACACACTCACACTCACCCCCCGCAGAGAAAGAGAGAGAGACAGGGAGGGAGAGACAGACAATGAGACAGAGAGAGAGAGAGAGAGAGAGAGAGAGAGAGAGAGAGAGAGAGAGAGAGAGAGAGAGAGAGAGAGAGAGAGAGAGAGAGAGAGAGAGAGAGAGAGAGAGAGAGAGAGAGAGAGAGAGAGAGAGAGAGAGAGAGAGAGAGAGAGAGAGAGAGAGAGAGAGAGAGAAATCTTTCTTACCATACATACTTCCTAAACCCTTGTACCTACCAGCATAATCACCAAGCCAAACACATTCTTGCTTCACTAATCAGCTTACCAAAGGAAATCAATCTTAAAGAGAGGATGCAACTCAGACCTTTTAAAAGTTGATATAAAATCACTATCACCAACCAAAAATAGACCTCATATATGTATCATATCTACATTAACAATATTTTCACCCCCCCCTCTCTCTCTCTTTCTCTTTCTCTCTCTCTCTCTCTCTCTCTCTCTCTCTCTCTCTCTCTCTCTCTCTCTCTCTCTCTCTCTCTCTCTCTCTCTCTCTCGCTCTCTCTCTCTCTCTCTAAAAAAAGAAAAAAAAAAAAAAATATTTACGTATCATATCTACATCACATCAATACATAAATAATCAACCGATAAGATCAACCCACCGTCTTCGTCCCGAGGTTGAGCACATGACAGTGTAGATAAGCCGTTTTGTCCCTTATGACTGTCACGTTGGTCTCCGTCGTATTTGCGAAGGAAGGAAGAATCCGATTGTTGAATCTTGCAGGGGGCGTGAAGGCGCCAGTGGACCCCGTGGTAGCGGCCGGTCTGCTGGGCACGTGGATGTACGCCCCTTCGTTTCTCAGGAGGATGGCTGGGTTGGGCGTGGTCATGTTGTGGTGTATGAGGGATGGGCGGCCGGCGGGGAGGACACCGCTGTAGGTTAGGATGTTCGCTGCCGTCATGGAACCGCCGCCCATGCACCAGCCTGTGGGCGGAAGGGTGGGTACCTGGTTAGATTGTTTTTTGTTTTTTCCTAGATTTTTTTTTTCTTTCCTAGATTGATTTTTTTCCTAGATTGTTTTTTCCTTGATTTTTTTTCTAGATTTTTCTTTTCCTAGATTTTTTTTTCCTATTTCTCTGTTATATACATACAGACACAGACACACATACGCAGACATACACTCACACACGCACACACAGACTTGCAATAAATCGTATGTGTATGCAATACTACTTATGTGAATGTTTATCCAACCTCATACACTGTAAACCATTAGGAAAGACTGGCATTATAAACATGAACTTTCCAGAACACCAGGGAGCTATTTTACTAAACAGGTAAAAGAAGAGGAAGCCAAAGTCACTCATCCAGAGAGGGTTCAGTACTTTGTGAATGGGATACTTTATCACGGCTATACTTTGGTGTGTTAAATCTTTCTCCTTTCTCCCCTCCCCTCTCTTCCTCACTCTCCTCTCCTCCCCTCCCCACCTCTCCCCTCCAGACCCCTCCTCTCCTCTCCTCTCCGCCCCCTCCCCTCTCTTCTCCTCTCCTCTCCTCCCTTCCCCTCCCCTCCCTTCCCCACCGCTCCCCATCCCTCCCCTCCCATTCCCTCCCCTCTCCACTCCTCCCCTCCCCTTCCCTCCCCTCCCCACCTCTCTCCTCCTTCCCTCCCCTCCCTTCCCCTCCCCTTCCCTCCCCCCTCTCCTCTCCTCTCCTCTCCTCTCCTCTCCTCCCCTCTCCTCCCCTCCCTTCCCCACCCCTTCCCACCCCTCCTCTCCTCCCCACCCCTCCTCTGTACTTTTCTTTCGGTTTGCATAATCAACGGAACAAGCATCTACACACTACACGGAATAACAGATGCACACCATAAAGGTTCAATTGATTCATCTCTCGAAACAATCCTTTAGAGGGGGGGAGGGAGGTGGCGGGGGGCGAACTCCCCTGTCCCGCATCCATGAATTCGAGATCTGGGGCGGAAATCTATAACAAGAAGTTTGCATAATCCCGGAGATCGACATCTTCAGTGGGCAGAGCTCCTCGGTCGCGCCGCGGTGCCCTCAGAGACTCAACGAGGAACAGATATGGTCGGGGAGGGCGTAAAGAACAGTTCTCTTGGTATAACGACCATAAAAAAATTACAGGAAGACTATCTGATAGCGGTATCTTCGAGTCAAAATACGCTATGAAACTGTACTGCACTTCACCACACAAGTCAAGCGAGGTCAGTCCCTTTAACAGCAGTCAATGCACTTCACGGGGTCACACTGCGCTCGCCGGTTGGTCTCTGCACTGTCTCATCACTCAGAATCACTGCGCCATGTGATTGTGGATGCTCACTGTAACTTGTCCATCAGATGAGGATACATAAACTCACGTAAATCCTTTCGTGATGTATTTGCGGAAGAGAATATACGTGACAAAGGGGTCCATATATAAATGCGTCCACATGGTACCAGAGTGACAATGTGACTCACGATCGTTGCTCATCTTCAGTATTTTATTGACAATACTACATAATACGTACATTGATAGTCATTCATATAATACACTGACGTGCAGATGGCCATACGTTTGCGTAATCCCCTCCCAGATAGGTTCGGCAGATGAATTAACACAGCATTCATAGCGTTCATCTGGTTGGTACACCCTTGAGGCTTGGTGTTTAGCGATTGGGCGTCGACGCGACTCGCCAGATGGGCGCCGCAAATTTAAAGGTCCAAGGCCACCACACTCGAAGAATTGCCGAAGTTTAACTCGGGATATTTTGACGAAATGCCCCAAAAGACGAAAGCTGTCACTCAGGAGGATGTCACGCCGTCCACGTTCCCGGAGCACATATTAGGAGTATCTCCTGATTCAGTCTTGCCTCTAATGGGTATCCTTCAGCGCATCTATAACTTCGTGTGAGGTCAAAGGAAAGGGGCGTTACGGCATCTCACCTTTACCCAGTGCAAGCAGGCTCGTAATGAAAAATGTACAGAATTTTAAGTGCGTCTGAAGCAAGAAGCAGATGACATTGACCTGTGCAAGGGTCACAACAACGCTTGTGTTGAGACCTAGATAAAGCATGCCATCTCGACAGGCATTCAGGATGAAGAGATAAAACAGCGTCTTCTTGAGCTGAAGGCTGAGGCTCCCCTTGATCAAGTCATCACCGTCTCGTCAGACTTCCGAGTCTACGACGCAGGAATTACGTCCGCTTCAGCCAGCCATGCGTGCAGTGTCAGCTCATAAGCAAAAGAAAAGGCGAGTAGCTGAAGGGAAAGGTGAAGAACCCTGTCGCACAGCTGGCAGTCACCGTCACCAGTCCTCGTCATCTCAGCCAAAGGAATGTTGTGACCGATGTGGTTACAGGTCACATGTTGAGAACAAGTCCTAAACATTGACTTTGTACCTGTCGCACCTGTGGCAAAGTAGGTCACTTTACTACCGATGATGGGGAGTTAAAGAAAAGTACGATGACACAATGGGAATGTTCTTCCAGACACAACAGTGATGGATGTTGATCTTCTAGTCCCTTGGGGGTAGACTTGGCTACCTCTTCAGATTTTAGGCTGAATAATCCAGATGGATCACAGATGGACTGCACTGTCCTTGGATCGTTTTATCACCGAAATGACATATGGCACAAGCTTTTTACCTAGACCTCTGTTGTCACTGAGCCACACAAAGCAGCTTCTGAACCTCCCTAGGGACTACCCACGACAGATAAGGGATTCCAAGGTTCTGACCATTGACAGCAAACAAGCTAGAAGCTATACGAAGAAACAACCGGACTACCCCACTACGACTACTACTCCTAGGACTCGCCCTGTTCCGCCAATTCAACCTTCATCGATACCCCAACCTCGGGCACCTCTTAACTTACAGCGACTTCCTTTTGCGTTCGTCACGATCTCCCCTTCTAGCTGCCTCTCCTGAAGAAGCAGAGAAGTTCTTTCTCCGTGAGTTTTCAGACGTGCTTATTACGAGGGAAGACCTCCGCCTGGGTTCAAGGTTAAAGGAGATGTGTGGACTCCCTATGAGGATCTTCCTGAAGAAGGACACCGAGCCTTTTGGTGCACACACACACACACACACACACACACACACACACACACACCTCGAGTTATTGAACTTCCACTCGCCGGCAAAATGACGAGAAGAAAGAGTTTGATACCATGCTAGCTCAAGGTACCATTGTAACCCACAAGCAGTGAACCATCACCCTGGCGTCACCCCTTCGTAGTTGCTGCTAAACATAAAGGTGGTGTCAGAATAATTGCTAACAATCAGGACTTCCGCCCTGCTCACCCTGCTCACCCTTTACCAACACCTCATACTGCTGTGTGTCAGGTGTAGTTGCAGTATTTATCTACCTTGGATGTTTTGTTTGGTTATTGGCAGGTTCCTTTGAAGGGGGCAAGATAGACACCATTATATACCATAATGTATGTATATATGTGTGTATATATACATATATATACATATACATACATACACACATATATCCCCTTTATAATAAAATTTATCGGAGATAACAATCAGGTTTTATCATTAAAGACAAAGACCATCCGAATGAACAAATATCTTGCCCATCAAAGGAACGGAAACACACACACACACACACACACACACACACACACATATATATATATATATATATATATATATACATATATATATATATATATACATATATATATTTATATATATATATATATATATGTATATATATATATATATATATATATATATATATATATATATATATATATATATGTATATATATATATCCACACACATAAACACACATATACACATTCACATACACACATTTATACACCTGCAAACCTAGGCAGGTGGAAGAGTTGCCGAATGCTATTAACGTTCAGCCCCTACACTGAATTCCTTTATGCCAAAAGTTTGCGAACATGGCCGTTCCTGGAGACCACAATATTGTTATGGAAAACACAGGAAAAGTGGGAGACCGCGAAGTCAGTCTTCTGTAGCGTTGTCGATTTCCATCAAAGGAATACTTGTTATTACCTTTTTGCAGACCAGGATTAAGTATGGTTTTGTTATTTATAGTTATTCTCTCTCTTTTTTTTTCTCTCTCTCTATCACTCACTCGTTCACTCATTCTCTCTCTCTCTCTCTCTGTCTGTTTGTATCTCTCTCTCTCTCTCTCTCTCTCTCTCTCTCTGACTCTCTCTCTCTGACTCTCTCTCTCTCTCTCTCTCTCTCTCTCTGACTGTCTGTCTCTGTCTCTCTTTCTCTCTCTCTCTGTCACTCATTCACCCACTCTCTCTCTCTCTCTTCCCTTCCCTTCCCTTCCTTGCCTCCCTCCCTCCCCCTCCTCCTTACCTCTCCTCTCCCCATACCTCCCTTTCCCCCCTCCCTCCCTCCCCCTCCTCATTCCCTCCTCCTTCCCTCTCCTCTCCCCATACCTCCCCCCTCCCTCCTACCCCCCCCCCCTCCCTCCTCTAAGCTTTCAAGTTTATCATGCTATCTCTCCATCGAAAGGTTGCCGTATATGTGGAAACTTCTAATGAACTTCCACGAACGAAGCAAAAGAAAAAAAAAAACTCAAACACGAAGAGTTATGAAGGTAAAAGGAGAAGTGTAGGAGGAGGAGAAAGAAAAGGAAGAGGTATGAATGATAATGAATGATAAGAAGCAAGAGGAAGAAGAAGAAGGAGGAGGAGGAAAAAGAGAAGAAGAAATAAAGGAAAAGGAAGAGAATGAGGACGAGGAGGAGAAAAAAAGAAAGAAAAGGAAAGAAAAGGAGGTAGATGAAGAAGGAGAAAGCGAAGGAGGATAAGTAGAGATAAGAAGACAAAGGAAAAAGAAGAGGAGGAGGAGAAGGCGAAGAAGAATAAGGAGAAAAGGAAGAGGAGAGGGAAAAATATGAGGCATGAAAAAGAAGAACAGGAAGAGAAAGGAGAGGGAAAGATAAAAATAAAAGAAAAGGGTGAAAAGGAGGAGGAAAAGAAGAAGAAGAAAAGAGAGAAAAAAAGAGGAGACGAAGGAGAAAGCGAAGGAAGATAAACAAAATCAAGAGTTAAAGCAAAAGAAAAATAAGTTACAAACCTTAAGGATGTGGCAAGTGCTGAGCAAGATTTGCCCTTTATTCGTGAATTTTAGCTTGTGACATCCTTACTGCAGACAAACAAACGTCACAATTCTTATATATTTTATATGACTTTGCTCGCCCGGACGTGAAGAAAACATGAAATGATAAAGGAGTCAACAAGAGCATTTACATTTGTTTTTGCAGATTACAGCATGTTTTAATTATACCAATTAATATTCCACGGACCAAAAAGTCCTTTTTGTGTCAAACTTTCGTTAAAAGCTTGAATCTTGGAAATATTCGTGAGATGTTTAACTGTCTTCATTTAGCTTTACTTCAGAAATGTCTTCAAATTTTTCTCAAGAAAAAGTCATTTACATTGTGCACAGGAAGGACCTTAGATTGGCAGATAGATGAAGGTAACAGTGTGAATCTGGATGATAAGTTGAGACAAGCTTAGTTGGTTCTTTCTTTCTTCCTCTCTGTTTCACTTTCACCTCCCCTTCTTTTTCCTATTCGTTTTCTCTCTTACTCCCCTCTTGTTGTCTCCTTCCCTCCCTCTTTCTCTTTCTCTCTCTATCTCTTTGTCTCTCTCTTTCTATTTCTTGCTCTCTCCTTTCTCTCTCTCTCTCTCTCTCTCTCTCTCTCTCTCTCTCTCTCTCTCTCTCTCTCTCTCTCTCTCTCTCTCTCTCTCTCTCTCTCTCTTTCCGTCTCTTTCTCTCTCATTCTCAGCCCCTCTCTCTCTTACACTATTTCTCTCCCTCGCATTATCTTTTCCTCCGTCTCCCTTTCTCTTTCTCACGTAAACACTCGGCTCTTCTCCCTTTCTCAATTTGGGAAGCTGAATTATTCATCAAGCAAATCTTTTCGAAAGGATGTGCATCTGATTATGTTTTTCTCTCTCTTTTGGCACACAAACTAAGAAACACATATATGATTCATGAAAAATATGTACCTTTGAACTTATTTATGCTGAAGTTAATGTTTTAATGTTTAAACCAGAGTACATTTAAACTAAACAAAAAGTGTAAATTGTTAAGTGAAATAGTTCATTTGAAATTGATATCAAGTTTCCTAAGATACAGACATTCATCAAATAATGTTTATTATGAAACATATAAACAGAGAAACTGAAATTAACCAAAACAAAATCCAGCAATGGAAAACAATCAAATAAAGAAAACATACAAAAAGAAAATAACATAACTTTAGCAGTTGTTGTAACATGATTTTTATTACTCAGACTATTAACCTTCGTATCAAAAGAATTATACATATTTTACAAATAGATAGGAGCCAGATAGTGAACAGTGGGTTGAGAGTCCTTAGACTTTTACCCAAAGTTTGAAACAAACTAAGGAGTCTTCGACGAGTATTATACAATTCTTGAGTTGCATTTGGAGGAGACTTCACGTGATTTAGACAACTGATGCAGAAAGCTGAATCTTGAAGTGGATTATATCGTATTACTTACTTGGTCAATATTGAAACATCCCCACTTTTATATCTGTATGTCTCTCTGCTTGTCTGTAGGATGCGTCTCCACACACGCGCGCGCACACACACGCACACACACGCACACACACACACACACACACACACACACACACACACACACACACACATGATTATATTCTCTCTCTTTTTCCAATGATTAAATTCGATCTTATCTTACGTATCCCAAGGAATTAACCTTCGTATCAAAAGAATTATACATATCTTATAAATAGATAGGAGCCAGATAGTGAACAGTGGGTTGATAGTCCTTAGAATTTTACTCAAATTTACTCAAGGGATACAAATATTTCTTTTCTTTCCCATCGTATTCATAGCATCCACTGAAACAGACCAACTCGATATAAACCCATTCTTTCCAACGAAGATTCTGGATCAAGAATAACAATAATATTTTCATGAAGGAGCTTTTGCATAACATAAAGCAAGAGCAAAGGTCGTCAAGAAAGAGCAAGGAGCGGAAAGTGGTTTTTGGATATAATTTTGGTCCCATAACTTATCCGTATTGCTCTCTGAAAAGAAACATATAAACATGCCAAATATGATACATAAACATAAAACATGCACGCACAGATACACACACACACACTCCCTACAAACACACACACACACACACACACACACACACACACACTCACACTCACACTCACACTCACACACACACCATCCCTACACACACACACACACACACACGCACACACACACACACTCCCAGAGTCAACAAAAGGCAAATAAAAACCGAGCAAAAGGAAAAAGGACACGTGACAAAAAAAAAAAAAAAAAAAAAAAAAAAAAAAACTTTGGGAGTGTCTGCGGATATATTTTGTGTGTATTTGTAGAGGTGTGTGTGTGTGTGTGTGTGTGTATGTTTGTGTGTGTGTCTGTGTGTGTGTGTGTGTATGTGTGTGTGTGTGTGTGTGTGTGTCTGTGTATGTGTGTGAGTGTGCGTGTGTGTATGTGTGTGTGTGTGTTATATAGCAAAAAAAAAAAAAAAAAGAAAGAAAAGAAAGAAAGAAAGAAAAAAAAAAGTCACAGCACCCATTCACCGTCTCCCTCCACCCGCCGCGGTCGTGTCTTATCATGATAATATCAGGTCACATCTCTCCGCGGGTGACCTTCCCTTCGTTTCTTCTTCCTTTCTTACCTTCTCTTATTAGTATTATTGTTATCGTCAAGGTTATCGTTATCATCATTATCATTATGACAATTTCTATTATTGTTACTATCTTTTTTTTATCATCATGATCATTATGATTGTTATTGGTATTGTTATATTCATTGTTATTATTATCTTCATTAGCATTATTATCATTATAATATTCATTATCATCATTATAGTTTTTATCTACATCATCATAATCATTACTATAATTATTTCATTTTCATTTATATCATTATCATTATTATCATCATTATTTCCATTATTCTTATCATTATCATTATTATCATTATTATCATCATTACTTCCATTATTCTTATCATTATCATTATTATCATTATTATTACTAATGTTTGTAATTATCATTTTTATATATCAATATATTATCATCCTTATTTTTTGCTTCTCCTCCTCTTCCCTATCCCTCATTGCCAATCATTATCCTCTTTCTTATATTCTTCCTCCCTTGCTTTTCTAATCTCTTCCTCCTCTTCCTTCTTTCCCTTCATTTATCTCTCCTTTATTTCTTCTCCACTTAGTCCTCCTCCTTTATTGTCCCTCCTCCAGCCACTTCTTCCTCTTCATCTCCGGTTTCGTCTTCTTCTCCTACTCCTCCCGTTTCTTCTTCTTCCAAATGTTAATTCCACACACGTACACCCACACCCACATCCACACACACACACATACACAGACACACACACACACACACACACACACACACACACACACACACACACACACGCACACACACACACTCATACATACTCCTAAATACATACACACATAAACACATTTATAAGACAAATTGATGAATAAATAGATAGGTAGATGCTAGATAGATAAATAAATAGATAGATGAAAATATATGCAGATTTACATACCGACTTTCTTCAGTAATGCTTGTTTACAAATGGAATGTAGATATTCAGCAAATAATC
>BOPN01002331.1:33324-35824 GCA_017312705.2 Penaeus japonicus | reverse complement strand
TGAGACTCTCTGTTTTCGAAGCTTGATTGTAATGAGTTTCAGTGAGCGAATCATGTCACTCGAAATATGTTCACTTATCTATCTATCTAATCATTTCTGAGTTTGTTTGTTTTTATTTAACAAAGAAGATAAACAGAATGCATTTAGTCACTTTCTGAGGTTTAGTCGATACCCATAGCACAAGTGTCACAAAAGTATATATTTACAGTAGTTAGAAGAACAACTATTTCATTCACTTTACACTATGTAATGTTTATTGCACAAGTCTTCCACAGTAAGCACGGTGTTTATCACTTTGTCTAATGCAATAAGCTGCTAATATTCTGATGAATACAATGCATGCTTGTTACTGGTTTTCCTTTTCAACATTTTTTCAGTTTTGATTTTAAACTTATTCAAAATTTCAATAAAACCTGTAAAGGAAGTGGGATCATTATATAAACAATATATTCATATCATTTTTGGGCTACAGGGATAATCCTTAATCAAGTCAAAGGCAAGTCTATTACAACCTCCCCCCCTCCCCCCACCCACACACAAATAAAAACAATTATGATTTCATGATCAGAGGCAAAATCTTTCAACACATATTCCTCATCAACAATCAAATTCTAATGTCTATTTTTGCAACTGAAATGTGAAAGATCTCGCATTTGACCAATTATAGGGCCTTTGGTTATAGAATAGATAAAGAGATAGATAGGGAGGTGAATGATAAGGGAGTAATTGAAAGATATCTTCTGTAATTGAGAAGAATTATATATATATATATATATATATATATATATATATATATATATATATATATATATATATATATATATATATATATATTTTCCGTGTTTATATGCATTCATATTCATACATATATATATATATATATATATATATATATATATATATATATATATATATATATATATATATACATATATATGTATATATATGTGTGTATATATATATATATATATATATATATATATATATATATATATATATATATATATATGTACATATATATATATATATATATATATATATATATATATATATATATATATAAATATGTACATATATATATATATATATATATATATATATATATATATATATATATATATATAAATAAATATATATATATATATATGTATGTGTGTGTGTGTGTGTGAGTGTGTATGTGTGTGTGGTGTGTACACAAACACACACACACACACCTCTCTCTCTCTCTCTTTCCTCTCGCCCTTTCATTCCCACGCATTAACTCCCTCACTGCCAAAATATCCCCCCGTCCCAAACCCCACCCCCCCCCCCCAAAAAAAAAAAAAAAAAAAACGTAAACAAAGACGCAGAAATGACGACCAAAACGCCAGGTAAACAATAGGGGTGGAAAGCTTGGCATCTGCGAAGGAGGAGGAGGAGGAGGAGGAGGTTAAACTCGAGATCCACTCAAGGGAAATTTTCCGGAGAGTCTTCTCTTGTGTGTCTTCATAGTCTTTGTTGTGACTCAAACTCCGTGTTTTTCAGTAGTCGAAAAGGAAGAAGAGAGTGAGAGAAGGAAGAAGATACGAATGAAATTCATATTAATAGAAAGGGAATAGCCTTGTCTGTCTGGAATAGCAAGGAAGGAATGGGAAGGTTTGAGAGAGAGAGAGAGAGAGAGAGAGAGAGAGAGAGAGAAAAAAAAAAACGAACGTACGTTTATGTGTATGTCTATTCTGTGTGTGTTTGTAGGTATATGTATAATGAAGGCATACGCACACCTACACACGCAAGCAATATCAACTACTCTCATATATACATGCATGTTAATGTGAAAGTCTCATTAGTATTAACATGGAACTGCTGCTCTTACTGTCTGTTTCAGACATACATACACACACACACACACACACACAAACACAGACACACACACAAACGCACACACAAACACACACACACACACACACACACACAATTACAAACACACTCACACACAACACAAACACACGTACAAACACACACACACAACACAAACACACGTACAAACACACACACACACACAACACAAACACACGTACAAACAAACTCACACACAACACAAACACAAACACACACAACCAAGCACACACACACACATACAATCATATATATAACACAATCCAAATTCCCTCTAAGACCACGCAACATCGCCTAGTCTCGGCTTAAATCTACAATTTACGATTCCACATGTAATTCTTCATTTTCTCCCCCACGTAAATTCCAATTCCGCGATACAATAACACATTCTCAGGCCGATGTGGTTATGTTTTTTTTTTTTTTTTTTTTTCCCTTGATTTACAAGGTAATGTCAGAGGAAAAATGGTTACCGTTTTGTTTTCCTTGTGCTAAGGGGGGAAATGAGAGAGAGAAAGAGAGAGATAGAGATGGTGAGAGAGAGATAGAGATAGATAGATAGATAGAGAGGGGGGGGAGGGAGAGAAAGAAGTAAAAGGAAAGGAAAAGAGAAAGAAGGAGCGAGAGA
>BOPN01002330.1:205731-208231 GCA_017312705.2 Penaeus japonicus | reverse complement strand
GTTGCATTTTTGTTGATATAATCATGTTTTGATGGTTATCATCAGCGCTATCATTATTGTTATTCTTATTATGTTTCTTTAATGTTATTTTCACTACTATTGATATCATAATCAATCTCTTGATAGTTATTACCATAGATACGTCATTTAGGATAATGATGATGATAAAGAGGATAATGATAATAATAATGATTACTACCACGATTATCATTTTCATTATCATTATTATCATTATCCTCCTCCTCATCATTATCCTTATCATATAATTATTATCATAATTGTTATTATTATTACTATTATCATCATCATTGTTATTATACTTATCATTACTGTTATCATTCTTCTTCTTCTGATTATCATTATTATCATTTTTGTTATTATTATCATTAGCATGATTCTTTTATTATCATTATGGTTTTCATTATGATTTTTGCTGTCATTATTATCATAATTATTAGAATAATGATAATAACGGTAATGATTATCATCATCATTATCATTACATTGTTATTATTATCATCGCTTTCATTATCATTATCATTATTACTATTAATTTTACAACTGTCATTATCATTATGATATCATTATTGTCCTTACTATTATCATTACCATTACCATCTTTATTATCCTCATATTGATATTATCATTATCATTATTGTTATCATTATCATCATCATTATTATTATTGTTATAATTACTATTGTTATTATGATTATTCTGATCATCATTACCATTCTTCATATAATCTTTATAATCAGTAACATTCTCATTATCACTATCCTTGTTATTACTATTAAGAAAATCACCAATATCATTAACTGTACCTTTTTCCTCACCAGCATCCTTACCATCATGCTCAGCATCATCATCATCATCATCATCATTACCAACATATCATCTTATCATCATCAATATTTTCTCTCTTTTCGATTGAAGTTCGTTCGTAAGCTAGACCACGGTTGATGTTATTAATGCCATTGAAAAAGGCAATCGAGAGACACAAAACCAATAGAAAGGCATAAAACGAGTTGATTTATCTTTATCTATGTTTTCCATTCATTCTGTTCTCATTCGGAGTATTGTTATGATCCGTATTACGATGGTTGTTATTATAAGTTGTGACTGATGTTGGATATCAACATTACTATTAACATTCTTTTTTACTATCGACTCTTTCACCATTTCATCGTGTCGACGTATTTACGAGTTTCTCGAAATTTCTCACCAACTTGAAGACTCCAGACCGAATTCTTTCGCCATCTTTCATTCTTAACAGATCATCTTACATTCTTACGCTTCCTTCTTCTTCCTCCTCTTCCTCCTGCTCCATCTCTTTCTTCTCCCTTTCTTCTTCCTCCTCTTCCTCCTGCTCCATCTCTTTCTTCTCCCTTTCTTCTTCCTCCCACTTCTCCTCCATTTCTTTACTCTCCCTCTTCTCCTCCTCTTCCTCCTTATCTTTCCTCTCCCTCTCTTCGTCCTCCTCCTCTTTATCTTTCCTCTCCCTCTTCTCTTCCTTCTCCTCTTTATCTTTCTTCTCCCTCTTTTCCTCTTCCTCTCTTCCTCCTTCTCCTCTTTACCTCTCCTCTCCCTCTCTTCCTCCTCCTTCTCCCCCTCTTTCTCTTTCATATCACACTCTTCCTCCTTCTCCTTTTTTTATGTTTCCTCTCCCTCTCTTCCTCCTCCTTCTCTTTCCTGTCCCTCCCCTCCTTATAAATCCTCCCTCTCTTTTCTTCCTCCTCCTCGTCCTCCATCACCTCCCTCCCTCCCTCCCTCTCCCACCAAACCTCTTCCTTCCTCCTCACCATCATTCCTCCGCCCTTCATCATCATCATCATCATCATCATCATCTCCCCCTCCTCCCCCTCCCAGCCCCAGCTCCCCCGCCTCCACCTCCACCCCGACCCGCCGAGGCAGCAGCCGGCCACAAGAAAGAATTATGGCGACAGATAAAATGCGCAATATGTAACCGCCAGTTCTCCTGCTTCTCTTCGGAGGTGGTAAAAGTGTTCTCGACTTGGCTGATATTAAACATTATCTCGCCTAGAGTGATGAGCAGCCTTAGATCAAGCCGCTAAACGCCTCCTGCCTGACGCCCACCTAACTCATCACACACCTACACACACACACACACATACACACACACGTTCACACGCCCGCCACTCATCACACACGCCGCCCTCGCCTGTGCGCACGACCGCCCTCTTGGACCTGCATTCTTCATTCTTTTTCTTTCTCCTTATTTTGCATTTTGCGTTTTTTTCAGGTGGGTTTGAGGTTTGCTTTCTCTTTTTTCACTTCTATTCTCTTTCTCTCTCTGTCTCTGTCTGTCTCTCTTTCTCTCTCTGTCTCTGTCTGTCTCTCTTTCTCTCTCTGTCTCTCTTTCTCTCTGTCTGTCTCTCTTTCTCTCTCTGTCTATCTCTGTCTGTCTCTCTATCTCTTTCTGTCTATCTCTGTCTTTGTCTGTCTGTCTGTCTGACTGTATGTCTGTCTGTCTGTCTGT
>BOPN01002330.1:193231-195731 GCA_017312705.2 Penaeus japonicus | reverse complement strand
TTCATCTCCTCTGACCCCCTAACTTTTCTTAATTTTTCATTCCCTCCATCTCTAAGACTTTACTCATCTTTTCTTTTCATCTCCAAACCTTTCCTCATCTTCTCCATCTCTCTTATTAATTTTCTTCATCGCTCTTCTCCACCTCCGAACATTTACTCATCTTCATCTCTCATCTCCTCCTTATTCAAACCTTTACTCATCTCCTTCATCTCAAAATATTTCCTCGTCTTCTAAATCACTCACCTCCACCACCTCCAAATTCCTTCCTCTCCAGACTTTTACTCACCTTCTCCATCTTTCTTCTCCCCTTCCAAACATTTACCCATCCCTTTCATCTGTCTCCTCCATCCCCTCCAAGCCATTACTCATCTCCTTCATCCCCACGTCTTCCAGGCACCAACTTGCAGTGACTCGGGAGACTCGAGCTAAATCAAAGATGTTCTTCCTTGAGAGCCGAGAGGAGCGCTCCCCTGGCATGTCCCTGCCTTGACAACTTTGGGGGCCACGCGTGCAGGCGTCGAAGGACCTGTCACTGGCGATAATGTCAGCTGCAAACTCAGGCGTACTTAGTAGCTTGCTTATTCTCTTTGATGGCATAGTGTATTACTTTTTTTTTTTTTTTTTTTAGAAATATATTTTTTGATTTTTTTTAGCGTGTTGGTTTGATTACAGTGGTGGATGATGATATAGTCCTCAATCCTTGTTGCTGTAATGAAGAACCCTTATGTGGATAGCGAAGGACACTTGTCTGTAAATCAACACAATGAATTGCTATTGTGATCTCTGAATAGTATATTTTGTAATCCCTTCAAAAAGATAAATAGATATATAAACAGATCATGATATATTAATTAATCAAGTGATGAGAATACTGACATACTTTTCCTACTACTACTACTATCACCACTACCTATATCTGCTACCACTGACTCTAAGAGTAAAAATCATAAAATAAAAATAACACCACAAGAAGACACCCATCCACCCACCCCTCCCAAACTCTGGCTTATTTCTAGATGACTTTAAAACTTGCATCCGTGTGTCGTGCCCGAGGAAAGAGTTTCCAGAAGTTTCTAACGCGTAAAATCTTACTCGGCAAATATATAAGCTAATACACTTATCCTGGCAAAGCTTTCGAGAAAGGTATAAACAAGAGAGATCCTTATCTTTGCATTGTGGATTTGAGTTGAATTCATTCCGAAGTCAAAGCTGGGTTGAGAAATTAATTTCAAATAAAACATTAATACATGTTAAATAAATTTGCTAACAATGTTCGCCCCTCGTCTCTTGTCCATCACTCTCAATGTTTTGATTAATTAAAACACTGATCGTCATTTACTGTAGCGTATATGTGCAATCCTATATATCGATCTTATATGTAATTCGCAATTTTGTGTCATTTCATTTATTATCACCTTGGGTTAATGGCGCATAAATTCATTCAAAATTACACACATACGATGTATCTCTTGTTTATAACACAGAATCAATCAAATAAAAGCATTTCCACTCAGTTAATGACAGTATTTATCAAAAGTAACATCACACAAATTCCCATTAAAGCAACGGGATCTTCATGAAAGAAACATCATATAAAACACCCTTTTTCAATCAATAACGTAACACTTGCAACGTAAAAAAAAGCAAAACTCCCACGTTCACATAATTCCACCGACATTAATCTTGCAAGTCCTCCCAACTCCGGGCGGGAAACCTCTCCCCGTAAGCAGTTTTGCGAGGTCTTCTCCTCTCCTCTTTGGCTCTCGCTTTATGCCTTTCTGCGAAACTTTAATCTCGCTCCATAGAAAATATTGCAGCGTGTCAAGGCCTGCTTCAGGAGAGACTCTTTTCAACCGGAACTGATCTTTGGAAGATTCTCTTTGCAACAAAAGCTTAGTCTGCATTTGGAGGTCAGTATTGCATGATTACTCACAGGCTAATGCAAAATATTGGAGCGTAGAGCAGCCAGATACGCTGGTAAGTTGTTCATGATTTTAGTTCCCCATCACATCCAGATTAACTGTTAATACTGCATGATATACATCAAATAAAACGGTTCGAGTTTCAGCACTCATTACTCAGATAGTTCCCCTGAGTTGAATATTTATATTTATATTTCACTCTGTGCAAGACTAGTAATATTAATATGTGATAGTTTAACGAAACTAATTTTCCGTGAATCAACACCAGTCCCCCCCTGGGTTATGCAAGAAAGAATTACAATCAAACATATGTATAAAGTAAAAACTAAATAAAAATGATTGACTAAACTATTTGGAAATTATGCAGAAAATTCCACTGACACTGGAGGGTTTGAATCCCACAGACAAACGTTCTTCGGTTAAAAGTTGCTATAACAGTCTGCAAGAAGCGTTTCTGAACAAGTCTGAGACTCTTGTCACCCTTCATTTTCTAAAAGCAGTTTCCGTACAGCGAGGTTATTCTCCTTCAGACAAGAACCCTTCGCATATGTACACCGCCGGATCCTTGTTGAGGGCAG
>BOPN01002330.1:183231-185731 GCA_017312705.2 Penaeus japonicus | reverse complement strand
AAGGGTAAACAAGACGGCTAACTTAAATCAGTAAGACGCGCCCTGAGATAAGGTGGGGATAAAGGGCGCCGAGGCAAGCAGCTAAAGAAACTTTTTTTTTATTGTTATTTCGTTGCTTGGGTTGGTGGCATTGTTACTCTTGTTGTTATTGATTTGTTTTTGTTATTTTGTTATTGTATTTATCGGTATCATTATTGTTACTGTTCTTGTATCATGGTAATCGTTATTAACTTTTTTTTATGGTTATAGTAATTATCATTATCAGTATTACTATCTGTATCATTATTGATAAAGTTATCTTTATAGCTGTTGTTATTATCGTTATTATTGTTATCTTTTTATCATCATTATCAAAATCATTATTATGATTATCACTAATTGTACTATCATCATTCTGATCATAATTCCAGTTATCATTATTAATGTTACAGCTACTACCCTTATTGTTGTTGTTATTATCATTGTCATCATTATTACTATTATTGGTATCATTATGAATATTAATGACATTATGATTATGATCATCATTATTATCGTTGGTCTTCTTATCATTATTATCATAGGTATCACTAGTAATCGTATCAATATTATTATTATCATTATTATTATTATTATTATTATTATCATTATTACTGTTGTTATCATTATAATAATAATAATCATCATTACTATTATCATCATCATCATCATCATAATTTTTTACCAATATTGTTGTGAACATTATAATTTTGAAATTGCATTTTTTCCCATATGATTATGATATGATAATTGTTTTCAGCATTATCATTAAAATTATCATCTTATTGCTATTATCATTGCCGTTAATATTACTATTATCGTCATTATCATTATTATTATTATCATTACTATCATTATCATTATTGATGTTATTTTTGTTGTTGTCGTTCTCATTTTTATCCCTGTAATGATTATCGAAATCATAATTATCATAATTTTCGGTATTTGGCGTAATTACTATCACCATCTTATTGTCTTTATTATAGCATTCTTTATATCGTTATATTCATGATACGTTGCATTTCCGTACGTGTGCAACAGAAACAAGGTTATGAACTATATACTTTTTATCACTACTTTTATTTCATCCGATCTTTGCCAAGTTTCCTTCCCTGGTCGAGACCCTTAACTACTCTGCTTCGGATGTACACAAGGTTCCCCAAACCCCCCACCCCACCCCACCCCCACCCCCACCCCCAGCCATCGCCATGATGAGGAAACGTCTTCAGTTAAGCTAATGAAATTCCGGACCTTCCCGACGATGGCTCTTATAATATGGCAACATAAACCTTCTCATTTTAGCAACATTTTTTTTTTTTTCCAAGATTTTTCTTTTCAAGATTTTTTTTTTTTTTTTTTTTTGGGGGGGGGGGTGGAGGGGGGATTTGGGTGCGTCGAAATGCAATTATCAATCCTTTTCAATAGAGAGGGAAATCCAATACACACTGCAAGCAGGTTAGGTGAGTTCCCCGCGCGAGCACGTAATTGGTAGAGCTGTACCGCTGGTCATAGTGTATAAACATCACCACTCAGTCAATTTACTTTTGGGAAATCACTCGCATGGGAAAGGAAAAGATATACACATCGATCATTTTGGTAATGAGGGACGCTGATTGGTCTGCCGGCCAGGCTTTTGAATACACGGGGGAAGTGATTAAGCCATGAGATGAAGAAAAAAAAGAGAAGAAAAAAATAGTGGTCCGGTATCCAGACGGGAAGGACCGCTTTACAACGTGGATATTTCCTGAATTCAGACCATTAGGAAAGAGATAGACTTATTCTACCAGCTTAATGATTCGGAATTAATATCTCGGTGAGCTCAGTTATAGAGAGAGAGAGAGAAGAAAAAAAATCACGTTATGGTATTGGAAAAAAAAAATGTGTTTATATCATATCAGAATAATATTTTGAACTCTTTACGCTTGTATTCGATAAATTGTGCAGATGAGATTTGTTTATATCAAATACTCACAAGGGTTCCAAGCTTTCCTCGCCCAAGCCCCCCCCCCCCCCCCCCGCACTGAGTTTGTTTTGTCGATCTCAAATGAGATTTGCAAAAATTCCGCGTCTTTCTACAACAATTTCCTATTCAGAAGGAAGTGAAAGTCGGACAAAAAAGGAACATTTCCTGGAGGTTTAAAACACGTCACAATATTTAACATTACAGTCAGTCTTAGGACTTTTTTTTCTTATGGGATACTTTTTAGAATTCCAGGTCGAATGGAGATGGAGTTTTTGTACAATAATATACTGATTAGAGTGTGCGTGCACTTAGTATCTTTTCGGTTTTGAACATTCCTTCGCACGGAAAGGAATTCGTTGCGCACTTCCGACATTGTTATCGTTCGTGTCATCTCTTTGCACTGAGTAATGTCAGAGTTTATATATATATATATATATATATATATATATATATGAGAAGATGGTAGAATGCAGTAACGCATTTTAATATATACAAATATTTACCTCCCTGACCGGGACT
>BOPN01002330.1:135705-140705 GCA_017312705.2 Penaeus japonicus | reverse complement strand
CAGACTATTAAGATTGATTGATATAGGTAGTTCATATGTAATGTAATGGACTTTATTTTTACTACCAAGCTTATCAATCTTGATGATAATGTTAATAGTAATAATGATAATGAAAATAATGATCATAATGATAAAATTTATAGTGATGATAATGATGATAATGAATATAAGAATAATGATGATGATGATGATGATAATGATAATGATGATGATGATGAAAATAATGATGATGATGATAATAATGATGATAAAATAATAATAATGATAAATAATAATGATGATTATAATGATAATGATGATAATTATAATAATGATAATAAATCTGATAACAAGAAATTATAATGATAATAATTATGATCATGATTATGTCAATGACAATGATAGTGATGATAATGATAATGACGATATTAGTAATAATACCGACAGCAAATATAATGATAATGATGATGATGATCAAAATATAACATTATCCGTGAAAATAATTCACATTTCCATATCGGCAATTCCTTCTAACATTCAACTTTTTCTCTCGGGAAATCTTTAAAAAAATAAGAATGAACTGACTCCTCAGGCTAAGAAAATGTGCACGGAGGGGATTTTCTATCGAAAAAGCAGAGAGATATAAGTGCCTCTTTCTCTCTTGAACTTATTATTTCGCAGACCTTGCATAAAGGTCAAGATTTTTGTTATTAAATCTTTAATTGATGTCAATGTGTTTCTGTTTATAAATTCTTGCCCTTTGGAATTACTTAATAGTTTTATGATTTTATGCAGCCTGAGATTTTCGCATTTTTTACAGTACGAGAATCCTTTCGTGTATACATTGTACATTCGGACCCATTATAGACAAAGGTATATATACATATCAATATATATACATATAAGTTTGTGTATCTATATACATACATATATATATATATATATATATATATATATATATATATATATATATACATATATATATATATATATACACACACACACACACACACACACACACACACACACACACACACACACACACATATATATATATATATATATATATATATATATATATATATATATGTATATTCATATATATAAAGAAGATAGATACATACATACATACACACACATACATACATATGTAGATACATAGATACATACATACAATCGTTCATACGCACATACATACATATATAAGTAGTGTGTGTGTGAGTGTGTCTGTGTATATGTGTCTCTCTTTCTCCCTCTCTCTCTCTGTAAGCCACTCGATGCCGATGGTTGTCATCCTCTGGCTGCGAGCGGTTGTGATCCCCTACCGTCGCCCGTTGTACCCGATGGAAACGCAAGAAGACTTCATGTGCCATGATCTTTATTAGTGGGCTTGGTTAATACACTTGGCTTCAGCCGAAGGCCGGAGATCAGAGCTATGTGCTCTGCCTGTTCATTAGTCTGTCTGTAATCTGCCCTGGGTTCCTTGTGTGTCCTTCTTAAGTACGAATCTTGCGTCACATTTTATGCTTCAGGGCTTCCGGTAGCAAACGCAGATAGATGGGTGGCTGCATTTTAGAGGTAAAAGCTAACAAAGGAAGCAGGATATGTCATGTCAGGCAGACTGCCAGCAATATAGCACTGAATTAATTAAAAAAAGATAATCAGTGTCTTAGGTCACATGATATGCAATATCAGTGCCTTACATCGCTCAGACCACGCTACTAGACGGCCCCCGCTATATCTTAGTCAGAGAAATAACCAGGCTGTAACTACTATAAGCTAGACCAGAAAAATGTGTCCACCCTACAAGTGGACTCCCGCTCATTGGAGGCTATCTGCACCAGACTTTGCAGAAAGCTGTGACATTCAACCCTAAGCTAAAACATTATCAGATTCATTGGCCGATGCAGCAGCACCCATGGGCACTAATCAGTGGTCCCAGTAAACATATCGCATATAAATTGAGAAACTGATCATGTATAACGTACTGCTACGAGATAATAGGTGCTAAGACTGGCCTCATACCAAGAGTAAAAAAAAGGTGGCTCCATTAAACATACATATCAAATACACAACTGTAATAGGTACAGTAAATACAGGTCGGCTGTGAGTATAGAGAGATATATTTGTGAGGAAGTGATTAAGGCAAAGGTGTGATTGCTTAAGCGAAATGAGAGGATAGCAACAAAATAATGTGACGAGCTTGCATAGTTAGCGGCATCAGGAAATAACTCGAGTGAGTATAGGCAATAAAAACTTGCGAATTAGTAAAACAACACATAGAACTTACAGGATTAATAAAAAAAAGTGTGGTAAGATCAGTTTATCCAAAAACAAAACGGAAGCGGACACAAGAAACAGAATACGTCAAGTCAGACAGATTGCCAGCAATATAGCGTTGCATTTGATAGAAATACACAATCAGTATCATAGGTCCTATGATATGCAATATCAGTATCTTACACCATACCTCTTTGTGTTTATAAAATGGTAGTAAAATCATTAACAGTCATAATCATCTCCACCATTATTATGATTACTATTATCATTAGCATAATTGTTTTTGATGTTATTTTTGCTGCTGCCTTTATTATCCTCCATTCCCCTTCCAGCACCAGCATCATTATCCTGGGCATTTTCATTATTATCAAAAAAAATATTTTCTTACCATTTTACACAAGGAGTGAATGATGTATTGTGAACACGTTGATTTTGAAGATTTTTTTTTTAACATTACCATTTTTGGTATGATAATTGTAATAATGATGTGCAAGAGGCAGCATTTGCCTTTTTCTGATATAAATAATGCCTTGTTATTACCTCCTTATATTAAGCTCCGAATGCGGAAGTTCACTTGCAGTTGCTAGAGAGAAAATAATGTTTAGGATGTATAAAGAAACATTTCTCAAGCTTCCAGAATTCTGTGATGCCTTTATTGAAGGAAAGTAATAAAATCTACCTCAAACTCAAATAAAAACCTCTAATTTGATAAAATCTACCTCAAAATTTCTCCTAAATTACAACAGTATTATATCTGAAGATGGGTTAGGTCTTATTAGAGAAGTAAAATGTGTTATGTATCCAGTTTTATCCCAGTTCATAACGGTATCAGTTTCAAGAGCAAGGGAAAAGAGCTAGGAGAGAGCTTTAGGGCCAGGAATATAGTGTATTTTAGGGTGTATGTTGCATGCTCTGTGGTGATAATGAATGGATGCTATATAATGTCTATATATATATATATTTTTTTTTTTTTCACTTGTTGCGTTTATTGTGTATGTTGTTTTTGTTTTTATCAGTTGTAATGAACATTTGATTGTGCGTGCCTTGAGTGAACTATTTCTGCCAATAATATGTATTATGAAATCCTTTTATATCAACGATGAGCAAGACTTATACCGCTTAAAGTATAGGCTGTTTTGAAGTGTTAGCACACGCAGCACACACAGGTACATATATATATATATATATATATATATATATATATATATATATATATATATATATATATATATATGCATATATATATATATATATATATATATATATATATGACAGATATTTCCATCAAACTTCTTTGCGATAAAGACATGTATTTCGCAACAGCATTCACAAAGAGTCCAACATGCCACAGCGGATCGACAAGTCTGTCAAGGTCGCTGGCGCTTCCCTAGACACCTGCCGAGGCGCCAGGTAATCACAGGTGTGCCAGGCGCTGCCGGAGTCTGTCTCTGTCACCGGGGACTGCCGGCGGATTGGCAGATATTGTTTTTCCTCTCTAGTTTAGCATGTATCACACACAGACGCACAGACAAGCACAAGTACGCACATACACACACACACACACACACACACACACATACACACACACGCACACACAAACACACACACAAACACACACACAAACACACAAACACGCACACACATATACACTTTAACTTCCCGTTTACCATGCTGACGTCTGCCATATTCACAAGATACAACAAAAGTGTTCCTGTTTCACATGAATGTGGCCATCGTGGATGAGCAGCCTTTAACCTCGTTCATTTCGGACACATTCTATGAAGGGGTGATGTGGAAAATAATGATGTTCTCGAAGTGGTCTTCAGTTTTGAAGAGGTGGAGGAGCGAAGGGCATATAAAAGGGTGAGGGAAAAGGAACACGGTAGAGGAAAGACAGGTAAGGACAGGTACATGAAGTAAGGAAAAGTCACGTTAGGTCGAGGGTGCATAAGAGAGGGATATGTCCACTGGAGGAAGAAGGAGAAGAAGAAGAAGAAAAAAGAAAAGAAAAAAAAGCTTAGCTTGAAACCGTCCAGTTGCGGATATCCTTCTTGGAGTAGATGTGAAATGAGATTATAAACATTTTAATTAGTTAACAAGAAAAAACTGAAAATACATTACTTA
This sequence comes from Penaeus japonicus, assembly GCA_017312705.2. NCBI lineage: Eukaryota > Metazoa > Arthropoda > Malacostraca > Decapoda > Penaeidae > Penaeus > Penaeus japonicus. The sequence goes on along the minus strand of BOPN01002330.1, from coordinate 136,322 downwards.
AATTAGATTTGTCACTGGACTTTCTCTGTGATATAAACCACTAGTCATAAATTCCAGCGATAAATTTATGAATTAGCATATAATAAAAACAATCTAAATGATATAACTTGAGAAGTTCTTCTTGTTGGATAAAAGAAGAAAAACAAGAATAATAGAAATAAACTCTTTCAGTATTCATATCCTTGTCAATTGCAGCAGCACTGATCTGGACGGAAGGTTACGTCAGGTCAAGAGGTTGCCGGCCTTTATAAGAGGTCAAGAGTGAGGGGATGTGTGGAATGAGGAGAATATCCATGGACGAAAACTATTCATATACGTGTTAAATGGATAGAAGTTCATTATTTAGTTACTTAATTTATGATCATGAAAATAAACCATTGATTATATGTTAAGGGATGAACATCATATGTGTGTACATATATGTTTATATATATATATATATATATATATATATATATATATATATATATATATATATATATATATATATCCATTTACACACACACTCACATATATACATATTTGCATATACATATATATACATACATACTCTCTCTCTCTCTCTCTCTCACTCTCTCTACCCCTCCCTCTCTCTCTCTTTCATACACATATACACG
>BOPN01002330.1:113878-116378 GCA_017312705.2 Penaeus japonicus | reverse complement strand
TCTCTCTCTCTCTCTCTCTCTCTCTCTCTCTCTCTCTCTCTCTCTCTCTCTCTCTCTCTCTCTCTCTCTCTCTTTCTCTCTTTCACTCTATCTATCGGTGATGATATTGATAATGATGGTGACGGGAATGATGATAATAATAATGGTGATTATAATGATAGTAACAGCAGCATGAATTTACGAGTTTTAAAGTCCTGTAGTAGTTACTGTTGGTATTACCTAGCGACCATGTCCTTATCCTCACGTATTTCAGCTAAGCAACCCATGAAAGGTAATAAAAAATGAATTATATGGGGTAACTGAAACAGTAGTTATCAAATAAAGCAAGTTAACGAAAATGAAATAAAGAAAATGAATAGAATGAAAGAAAGAGAGACAGTGCAGTTCAATTCCCTTACGTTTTAAAGTGTTATAATACAGTAAAACACAGTAAACATGTATTCAGAACAGAATCCAGTTCATTAGGACTTACTCAGACACTGATGTTTACAAATCATCATTTAGTTAAGATACGCAAAATTATAAGCTAAGTAAAACACTTGCAGCAATCATGTGTTGACATTTTGGAATTTACACTGATTCACATTTTCTTTAACACAGCACGCTCGTCACAGAATTCGTTACCTTTGATAACATTCTCCCGTCTCCAAAGATGAATTTTAACTTGTCATCTCTAGCCAAAAATAAAACATTTGGTTATACTGAATGCATATTCTATTAGGCTCTTGGCACTATCCTGGTTATAATGAACATTCTAAGAGATGATAGTTATCGTCCACTTTGTTAATTTGACAGTATTCACGAATTCTTTCTTGCGGAGTACGTTTAGTGAATCACATGGTTTCGATCCTTAGGGTCAGAGCGCCTATTCTCTGCTGTGCAAACACGGACCTAAAATTTCTTGAGAGATACATAACAATATTAAGTTCAGGCTTAGTTTTTTTTTTTTTTTTATAAACAATTAATCTCCTATGTTTAGTTGTTGTTGTCTTTCTAATTTCTCTGAAAATCTAATTTCCACATTTTTTTTGTTTTGAAGTACACTTACTTCCCAGATTCTTGATTCCTTTGTTTACGTTGCTTGTTTATGAATGTATTTGAAATTTAATTCCGCTTTGTGTTCAGCATCAAAGACCATACGCAGGAGGCTCTCCTCATAGAAGTGCACTAAGTGGTTCCAGAAATTGATAAATTTGATCTTCTGCGAATACTTAGGAATTGCACTATAATTTGTAACATATATAATACGAGCATCATAGAGTTCATCATCTATGTTATTGACCCTGCTCCATTAATTGCATACAGTGTGGATATCAAGAAGCCAAGATCTACTGATGCTCCTCATGTCGTATCAACAAGTCAATCAGAGAGAGAGAGAGAGAGAGAGAGAGAGAGAGAGAGAGAGAGAAGGAAAGTAAAAGACAAAGAATGAGAATGGAAAAAAATAAAGAGAGAGGAGATAAATCGCTTGGAATAAAGTCAACGTTGACAATGCAAAATTAAATGTAGTTGAGATAGTTTCTAAGCACAAATTGAAAGTGGGCAAAAAAAAAAAAAAAAAAAATCCAAGAATTTCATGGCAAGAGGAGAGCTAAGACGATGGGAGTCAAGAAAGAGAGAAATAAGAAAATAATCGAAAATAGTAAGTTGAATACTTATAATATTAGTAAAGGGAGATGGAATGATGATGGTGATAATTGTAATAATTATGATGATAATGTTATTGATAATGATAATGATGATAATGATAAATAAGGGTGGTGGTGATAACACTAATATCACTAATGTTAATAATGATAATGATAACAATAATTGTAATAATAGTAATGATAAAGGTGTTGATAATTATAATGATAATAGTAATAATGATAATGATAATAGTGCTACAACTAATTATAGTGATGATCATAATACAACTACTACCGATAATACTACTACTAATAATAGCAGTAATAACAATGATAATAGTATTAGCTATAACAATTACAATAATGATGATAATGATGATGAGAGTGATATAATGATGATAATGGTGATTATGATAATAATGATAATGATAATGATAATGATAATAGTAATGATGATATGAAGAATAGGGATTAAGGTAATGATGATATTAAGAATAATGACAATACTAATTTTGATTAATTATAATAGTGATGGTAATGATAATGATGATAATGATAACAATGACAATGGTAATAATGATAATGATAATAACAATACTGATAATAATGATAGCAAAAATAATGATGATAATATATAAAATAGTTATAAGATATAAGATAAAAAAAAAGTAATGACGTATAATTTCTGCAGACATACAAACAATGAAGAAAAAAGCCACACAGTGCACAAGAGACAAGGATGCAATTAATGCACAAGAGACAAGGATGCAATTAATGCAATCAAAAGACCAATTACACAATATCAAATTAAGGACTGAACACAAAGAGGGGAAGTCGCCTTGGCTCGGGTGGTCTGTCCCTAAACACATTCC
>BOPN01002330.1:91378-93878 GCA_017312705.2 Penaeus japonicus | reverse complement strand
TTCTTGATTTATGAGCATTTTTCTGATACAACTGTTCACCGACATATTGCTGAAACTGGTTTTTGGATTGCACCGACACATACACACACACACACACACAAACACACACACACATATACACACACGCAAACACACACACATACACACACGCAAACACACACAAACACACACGCAAACACACACATACACACACGCAAACACACACACACATACACACACGCAAACACACACACACACACACAACACACACACACACATTTTTGTATACATAGGATGGCGAAGTCATAGTGCGTGTGTATATTTGTGTGTTTGTGTGTGTATGTGCATGTGTGTTTGTGTCTGAGTTACATAATATAAAATCGTATGAATATGTGATTTAAATCCACCCTTGCTACGACATATCTAATTACCGCTATTTTCATCTATTTTTGTCTCTATATGTATATCATTAAAACATCCGCATTATCTCTCTAATCCTGACACTATTATTTCCTGATTTAACCATAACAGTTATTAAAAACAGAGATGAGTCAGTACCTCCATCTAATTAAAAAAAAACTGGTGTCTATTTCATCTCCATCTGTGCCTTCATTATCCTTTCTTTCCCTTCCTCATTTGGGGCTAATCGCGGCCGTCTATCCCAGCCTCTCTTTCGGTCCTTTGGCTCCAATTTCTCGATTTCTCAACCCTCCTCATCTTCTCTTCTATCTTCTCCCCCCCCTTTCTCCCTCATCTGCCCTTTCCACCCTATTTCCTTTCTTGAACTCTTCCCTGTCTTCCTCTTTCCCCCTCTCTTCCTCTTTTTTTTTTGCACATTTTCCCTCATTTCCTTTTAGTCCACCCACGTCTCCTTCTCTCCACTACTTCTCCTCTCTTCCTCCGCCCACTTATCCCCCCCCCCCACTTAATATCTCAACCCTACTACCCCCCTCCTTCTCCTCTCTCTCTCCGCCCACCTCTTCCCTCCCCCCCCCCCCTTAAATATCTCATCTTCTCCTCTATCTCCCCCCCCCCCCACTTCCACTCTTCTCGCTCCCCTCCAGCTGGTACCTCGTCTGGGGAACTCGCAGCTGTTAAAATATGAGCAGCCAACGGCCTGATCATTCTAAGTTTTGACATATGTCTGATGTGTGGTGGGGCGTGAGGGACATAGCCCAGGGGGATGGGGGGAGGGGGGAGGGAGAGAGTGGGAGAGTGGGGATGAACGAGGAGGGGGGAGGGGGAGAGAGTGGGGATGAGCGAGGAGGGGGGGGGGGGGGAGGGGGAGTGTGGGGATGAGCGAGGAGAGGGGGAGGGGGAGAGTGGGGTTGAGCGAGGGGGGGGGAGAGTGGGGATGAACGAGGAGGGGTATTAAAGGGGGGGTGACTGGGATGGAAGAGTGGCATTCAGGGAAGAAGTAGGTGAGGGGAGGGGGCAGGGGGAGCCACGAGATAGGGTGGGGGGAGGGCGGGGAAGCGTTAGAGGCTGAGGAGGGATGGCGAAGGGAATAACAGAGGCTGAGGGAAAGGAGAATGAACGAAGGAGGAAGAGGTAGAAGGCGAGGAAGGGAATTGGTTTGCCTTAAAAAGAAGGTGAGGGAAAGGAGACGAATAGAAACATAAGGTTAATTAGGGTAGGCGGGGAAGAGAAAGGAGAGAGGGTAAGTGAGGGACTTTAGAGATTTGAGGCAGATTGAGAGGAAACAACAGGTATAGCTATCTTGTGCCAATACATGATTGTACATTTGTATTTTGTATATATATATATATATATATATATATATATATATATATATATATATATATATATATATATATATAAGGGTGATTTTAAATTTGGTATAATCCTGCATACGTGAAAGCTGTTGATTTAGTTGACTTTATTTCAGAGGGAGAGATAATTTAACAACATAAATACACCTTTGAGTTTGAGTGTGTGTTAATGTACATAACACTGTATTTGCTTCATTTAAGAGTGTTCGAGTTGGGCAGCCCGTGTTCGTTTCGCTGTACGTGTGTAGATATCAAACCTGATTCTTAAAAAAAAAAAAAAAAAAAAAAAAAAAAAAAAAAAAAAAGAGAAGAAAAAACACCCAAAGCTATTAAATCGGTCTTGGAATCTCTTGTCCCAACACGCGAGAGAGGAATTAAGAAAGTCGAGAAAAACCTTGATCTTGGATATTAAAGTCTTTAATTGCTCTTCCTTTGTCCTTGACTTGTGCACAGCATGGGAACGTCTTATATATAATTGATCTTTATAAGCAATATGAGGTTTTGTGTGTGTAAGCGTATCTAAATACATAGATATACATATATATACACATACACACACACAGACACACACACATGTATATATATTTATGTGTATACGTATGTTTGTATATATGGAAGTGAGTATATGTGTATATACGCATACAAAACACATATCATCTACACACAACTCGTCCCCAACAAAATCCATTGAAAGAATCAGCATCACTCCAGAGATCTCACTCCGGCCTTCCTCCTGCGCCGCCAACCAT
>BOPN01002330.1:81512-84012 GCA_017312705.2 Penaeus japonicus | reverse complement strand
TCCATCTTCATGCCTCTCTTGAATCGAATCTTAACAATTCCATGTTGTGGCATTTTATAGACTTCATCGATTTGCAGGCTGAGTTGTCTTACCAGTTCCTCTTTTATCTCTTCATTAGAGTGGCTTGTAATGTACGAGTCCACTTTTTTTACTACAATAGTCATCTTAGCTTTGGTTTTAAGAGGCATCTGGGGGTCAAAACCTGAGCTCTTAAGCTTTCGGCGGAATTCTGGTGACATTATTTTATCGGCATCAGTCAGAGTCTTTGGCAAAACAATGTATCCATTCCTTGCATCAATGATTCTCAAGAAATGGATGCCATTGCCAAACATCAGAGAGTTCAGTTCCTGCTTTCGAGTTAAAGTCGGAATGCCATCGAGGTTTACTTTAATTTTGGTGGTCGAAGCCATGGTTCCAAACGCATAGCTCGATCCTACCACTGCAAAAAGTCCAAGTACTGAGTTGTCAGATTAAGTCCTATCTCTGACAACCTCCTCTTATCTCTGAGGAGCCTAACCAGGTTGGCTATGTAGACGGTGTCTAGCTAGAGTTGCAGGGCAGAGTGCTTCTGCCGCCGTTCTCAAGCCAACCAAGCGTGGTGGCAACCTCCGGAGGTTTCCTCCAGTATCCCAACCAAGCGGACCCCTTGAGACCTCGGGCCTTCTGCGCCGGGTAAACCGCAGGGTTCGCCTTCGGAAACAAACGGTGTTATCCTAACGCCGAAAGTGGTGGTAAAGGACAGGGGGGGACAGACGTGTGCCTACAAGGATCTCTTGTAGCACCGAGGTGCTTGACTCGAGAGAGCCGAGTGTCAAACCTTTACTATGAAGGGATCTTTTTTTATGCTAACTCCTTCAAGATGTCAACTCCTTGGCATAAGTGGTGCCCTCTTGGGATTAAGTCCAGGTAATTCTTCTTCTTCTTGCTATAAGTGTTACCCACTTAGCAATGTAGATTATAACTCTTCCTTGAAAGAGTTCTTGTAGATTCTTCTTCTTCTTCCTTGGGGGCTTCTAGATAGCTTCAGCTGGAGCAGGTAAGCTGGAGCAGGTGCTGGTATCTCAGGTGAGGTGCTGGTAGCTCAGGTGTTGAGTGGCTGATGTTGAGTGTTGAGTCACTGATCATATATATATATATAAATGCATATATATATATATTTATATATGTGTGTGTGTACATATAATTGTACTCATATGTGTGAATAATCATGAGTGTTTGTTTGTCTGTGTGAGTAAATACAAAAGAGTAAACACACACCCACATACAGACAGACAGAGAGAGAGAGAGAAGGAGATATATAGAAACAAAGAAAGGTACACACCTTTTCAAAGTTGGAATAATAATAATAATAAAAAAGCGAGTCAATTAAACCCCCATGCATTTTAAATATAAGTCTGGTAAGAGATTACCGGCTTAGTTAATGGAAGGGGTTTAATGTATCCCAAAGTGTGGCAGCTTACCTGCAGCAGTGACAAGAATTTTTAAATTCAAGGATGTGTTTAATCAAGGTTTGATCTTTGAGTGCAGGAGGCGCTGAGTGTTTTATGTATGCAAATAGAAAAAATGTATGTTTCTTGATGTAGTTGTTTGGTTTTGTGTGTGAATAGTACACAGTTGCCTATGTTTGCGTTGTCTTTTTTTTTTTTTTTTTTTACATGCTTATATAGATAGTGCGGAAGGTTTGTAGATAAGCAGGTATTACGGAAGAAGGATTTGTTTAAGTGTTTATGAGTATGTTTGAGTGTGCGTGTATGTGAGTGAGTGTGTGTGTTTGTGTGTGTATGTGTGATTGCGCGCGCGCGCGTGTGTGTGTGTGTGTGTGTGTGTGTGTGTGTTTATGTTTGCACGTGTGTGCGTGTTTGTGTTTACATTTATGCTTGGATGATTAGTATGTCTGTGTGTATGTGTTTGCGTTTTCACATGTATATATACATGTATTTGTGTATATGAATAAGAGTTACGTGTGGGTTTGTGTGTGTATGAGGTTTTCATATTCAATTGTTGTTGGTAGGATGCTGTTTACATTTGCACAATGGGAAACGTTTATGTTAGTGAGTGTACCAATGTGTGAATATGCATGGAAACGTTATCAGAGAGCAAAAGTACTTTAATCTAACGGCATGACAGACAAAGAAAATAAGAATGACTGAATGACACTTATTCTATTGTTGTTGTTCCATTGTTATTAGGGATCAGTTGAACAGACCTCGTTTGCAATTGCAGAAAGAGTATCCCAGGCATTTGGCTTTTTTTCTTTTTCCTTCTTCAATTTTTATTTCTAATGAAAGGCTAAGGGAAAAAGGGAATTGCGGTGCGAATGGAAATGTAGTCAATTCCACACTAGAAAAATAACGATGAATTATTCAAACACTTTTTCACTTTTTGCAATCAAACTCTTATGACCTGTGCGGATTCTTTTTTTTTTTTATGTAATGGAAACCAGCTTCATTCTGCGGTTGCACATCCGAGCAAAAGTAGGAATTAATCAGCGCTCTCTCTT
>BOPN01002330.1:53889-56389 GCA_017312705.2 Penaeus japonicus | reverse complement strand
AGAGAAGAGAAGAGAAGAGAAGAAAAGAAAAGAAAAGAGAGAAGAGAAAAGAGAAAAGAGAAAAGAAAAGAAAAGAAAAGAAAAGAAAAGAAAAGAAAAGAAAAGAAAAGAAAAGAAAAGCAAAGAAAAAAAAGAAAAGAAAAAAAAGAAAAGAAAAGAAAAAAAAGAAAACAAAAAAGAAAAGTAAAGAAATGGAAAAGAAAAGAAAAAAGAAAACAAAACAAAACAAAATAAATAAAAGAATGATGGTATTATGGGTGATTTCCCAGCTTGAGATAGGAAGAATCTTATCTACCTTTGCAAATTCTGTCTCCTTTCTTAGTGATAATGGGCCAAAACCAACCTCTAGGTTCACTATAAACCATGACATCTTTTTGGGAGCATTTATAGTCAAAAGGTTAATAAAACGAAACCAGAGTGAATAAGCGCTTTTCTCTATAATCAATAGGTTAACAAAAAAAAAAAATCTACTATCAAAATACAAAAAAAATTAACAAACCTTCTGATATCATTATAATAAGAAAGAACAAAAGAGAAGGACAGCCATACACCCTTTAAGTGGCAACAGTCAATATTCCCAAACATGCAGTGGAGAAAATCATCAACATCGTTTAAACAATTTCGAGAATCACATTCCTGACTAGCTGTGCATTTTGAGAATATTGTTATATAAAGGTAAAAATTCACACTTTGATGGTTTTAAGCAAGTGTTCCATCTCAGCAACTTTAGGCAAGGAGAATAGAATAAAAGAGACGAGAGAAGCGGAGATCGCAGAGAGAGTAGAGAAAAGAAGAGAAAAGAAAAGAAGGGAAAAGAAAAGATTAGAAAAGAGAAAGAGAAAAAGAAAGGGGAAAAGAATAAGAGAATAAGGAAGATGCAGGCGATAAGCGTATAGTGATAATAATCCGCACGATGGTGATAAATATATGCAAAATGTGATGATTGTCATTAAGAAAAAAAAAAAAAAAAAAAGACTGAACATATGATGTTTCCTTTTTCAACTCAAACTATTACCCCCAAAAAAAAAAGAAAAAAAAAAGGAAAAAAAAAAGTTGAAAGATAAGGCTATGGCGGAACAAAATGAGATCATTTGTATGCAAAATATGTGCAGATCCAGCTAGTTACTGAGAGCTCATCTCATGTATATATTTCCGGCCAAAGTGCGTGGAATATTTTAATGAGTTGTTTGTTGTTGGAAGAAATGGACACAAGGGCCATTATTTGTATGCGTAATTGAGCGAGGGAGGAAATACGCTATTTTCAAAATCATAGCACACGCCCGCTATGAACGTAGTTTTTTGTGAAAGATATTTTTTTTTTTTTTTTTTTTTTTTTTTGGGGGTAAAGTTGGTGAGTCATTGTTCATATGTACATGCATCCACGAGTTTATGAATAAATTGATAACTAACTAAATAGACGAATGTGTGTGTGTGTGTGTGTCTGTGTGTGTGTGTGTGTGTCTGTGTGTGTGTGTGTGTCTGTGTGTGTGTGTGTGTGGGTATGTGTGTGTGTGTGTGTGTGTGTGTGTTATTCTTGGAGTATGTGTGTTTATATGTAGATATATTTATGTACACACATAAAAACTTATAAGTAACACAATATATAAGCTCGCTTGCAGAAATACGTGCGTGTATGTACATAATGTGCATATATTTCACAGTGTTTCTTCTTCTTTTCATTTTTAGTAAAGGTTTGAGCATTTTTAATTTTTTAATTGTGTTTTGTTGAATAGTATTATTGTCCTGGTTAGCGTGGGCTGCAAAGCCGTGCAGTAAGGACCACTTAAAAAACATGTAAATATAAGCACTTTAATTTTTACATAAAACAGGAAAAATCTGTGGCCTTTTGAAGACCGAAATTTGCCTTTTTTTAAAGAGTGGAATAAATGAGAAAGTAAAGAAGGGTATGAATATTTCTCTTTATCTCTCTCTCTCTCTCTCTCTCCCTCCCTCTCCCCCTCTCTTTCTCTCTCTCCCTCCCTCCCTCCCTCTCTCTCTCTCCCTCCCTCCCCCCCTCTCTTTCTCTCTCTCCCTCCCTCCCTCGCTCCCTCTCTCTCTCTCTCTCTCTCTCTCTCTCTCTCTCTCTCTCCCTCTCTCTCTCTCTCTCTCTCTCTCTTTCTCCCTCTCTCTCTCTCTCTCTATGCTCCTCCTCCCTGCCCTCTTTCTCTTTCTTTCACATCTGTCAACACAACCACTTCTGTAATCATGATAAAAATCACATCATCATTATCATCCTTACTCTTACCTTTCCGTTCAGAGGGACACGCGCCGTAGCTGCCCTTGGTAAGGAGCAAGAACATGGTCGGCAGACATTGTAATTTCCCTTTTTATGAATGTTCCTTCCATTCATTCCCTTGTCTTAACCAAGCGTTATTCACCCCCGGCTCTGTTACTTGCTTCTTTCTTGTATGATGTCTGGCGGCCATGTTAATGAGAGGCCTCTCCACCTAAGATGGGATTTCCTTAGTCTATATGGGTATGTTTCTTTCTGCTCCGGTTT
>BOPN01002330.1:31389-33889 GCA_017312705.2 Penaeus japonicus | reverse complement strand
CATGAAAAACAAATACGTTTATACAGCCACGATATGAATAAATGGAATGCTCTATAAAGAGTGGGTGCATAAAAGCAAATGAATATATAAAGAGCATTACGCTTGCGAACAATATTTTTTTCAATAAAAGAAAAAAAAAGTAAAAAAAATAGTTAAAAAATAGAATAAAAGAAAATTCGAAACTTACATAATCATATTTACAAATTACAACATGAAAGGGTGAGGGGGAGGGTGTGGAGAGAGAGAGAGAGAGAAACAAACGTAGACACAGACATACAGAGAGACTGACAGGCAAACAGACAAAACTATAAAAACCTCCACAAAACAAAAACAAAAAACAACGACAGATCATTCTCCACCCATGAAAAAAAAAAAAAAAACATGAAAGAAAAAGCAAAATTCCCACGCAAGCGATCATGAGCCGCGTTCCAGCCTTCCTTTGTTTTCGCTGCATCTGCCAATGTAAATAACATTATCCCCCAAACATAAAGTATCAAGTGCGAACACCTGGGCAAAATATCCATACCGTGTTTATACGTGTTTATGTTGGATATATCCATGATATATTCAACATATCTTGTGCTTCCACACGTGTCAATCAAAATTATGCATCTCATAATTTTATATCTACAAATAAGTGAGAGAGGTATACAAAATGTTTGTTTGTTTATTTTGTTGAGGAGTATTTGATACTCTGTGTTTAGAGGATTATTTTTATTATTATTATTTTTTTATAACGAATTTCTTATCGTTCTTAATGCCTTTGAATAAAATGCACTTCGTTTCGTTTCGCTCTACGTTACCTTGTTCTTTGATTACATAACTTCGCACAACAATAACAATAAGATTATTCATCTTCCTTTTCAGAACCAACTCTCCTCCGTCATTAGAAAATTAGTTTCATTTTACATCAACAGAGCAAACTAAGATAAAAGTTAATAATAAAATAGCTATCATCCCGCTCCCCAGTTCAGAGGACCGTGGAAAGAGAAACACAACCTTAAGAATTATTAAATCATATTCGATAATTTAGTATATAATGTAAGTTATATTCGCGGGCCACAAGTATTGACAAGAAAAGTATTTTCCTATAAACTCTTATTGCCAATTTGGTAAATGATGCGCTCTAACTAGTTGTTTGCCGATACGTGTACAAGTGAATTTATAGGAAATTGATTTGGGCACAAATTCCTCTAGCGCTTGTAACGGGCTGAAAAAATTACTGTTTTATGGACACACATACATACACACACACACAGGCACAGGCACACACATATAGATACACTTACATACACACACACACACACACACACACACACACACACACACACACACACACACACACACACACACACACACACACACACACACACACACACACACACATGTGTATTAATAAATTATTCAATGTATACTGGCATTACTTAGTCGTTATTACTATTACTAATTATCCTATCCTTATTATCATTACCATCATTAGTAGTCTAAATGAGAAATGTAATTAATGATTTTCGATCATCTATTCATCACACTAATTATTGTTTTTAGAGATAATCAAAGCGCGTTAATTACTGCACTGTTAAGTTATTAAGACTCATTTATACTATTCGTATCTATCACAATATATTCTTTATTGTTCTTGTGATAACAATGATAATGAAAATATAGTATTGCCATAATTAATAGTGTGAATAATTTTGTTGCTATCATAATTCTGATATCGTTATCATTACTATCACTACTATATTATTATTGTCATTATTATTAATTTTCATTATTAGTTTTGTTATTATCATGATTATTATTAGTGTTAGTATTGACATTAGTATCAGTTTCATTCATTTTATCTTCATGATTATCATCGTTATCATAATCATTAGCAACAATATCATTATAATCATCATTATCATGTTTATTACATTATCTTTTTTAGTAATAATTTCAACCTGGGGAAGTTTTGACACTCAATGAAGAATTACGTTCACACGACTTGTTAGACAATTTATTACCTACACACGCGCACACAAATATACACTTAAACGTACGTATACATACACAGTCACACAAATACTTTGACATGCTTATGTTAGTATATATGTATGTTTGCAGTATATGCAAATGCATATGTATATGAATATGTATATACATTTGCAATACGATATCTTTGTATTATATTCAGTATCTTCTCTTTTTATAGATATATAGCTATTCAAAAATAATGAAAAAAACAAAACAAAAACGAATACCTGTTGTCTCTCAAGAATTCAAACTTCTAACATCTTACGACAAATAATGTTCTTTCTTATTTGATCCTTTGATACACTTTCACGTATTTTCCCGTGGCGGAACCGACATGTAAGAAAAAAAATAAGAAGAAGAAGTATAAAAATAAACGGGCGACATCAAAGATCAGCGACATGGATTTTAATAGTTCGGAGAAAATGTTACTGAATTTGTTTACCTTCATGTGACTCCACATCTGTAACTGAATTCCATTAAT
>BOPN01002330.1:7500-12500 GCA_017312705.2 Penaeus japonicus | reverse complement strand
AGAAAAGTGAAAGGAGAAAGAGAGATAAAATGAGAAAGGAAAGTAAAAGGAGAAATAGAGACAAAATGAGAAAGAAAAGTGAAAGGAGAAAGAGAGATAAAATGAGAAAGAAAAGTAAAAGGAGAAATAGAGACAAAATGAGAAAGAAAAGTGAAAGGAGAAAGAGAGATAAAATGAGAAAGAAAAGTAAAAGGAGAAATAGAGACAAAATGAGAAAGAAAAGTGAAAGGAGAAAGAGAGACAAAATGAGAAAGGAAAGTAAAAGGAGAAAGAGAGATAAAATGAGAAAGAAAAGTGAAAGGAGAAAGAGAGATAAAATGAGAAAGAAAAGTGAAAGGAGAAAGAGAGACAAAATGAGAAAGAAAAGTGAAAGGAGAAATAGAGACAAAATGAGAAAGAAAAGTGAAAGGAGAAAGAGAGACAAAACGATAAAGAAAAGTGAAAGGAGAAAGAGACACAAAATGAGAAAGAAAAGTGAAAGGAGAAAGAGAGACAAAATGAGAAAGAAAAGTGAAAGGAGAAAGAGAGACAAAATGAGAAAGGAAAGTAAAAGGAGAAAGAGAGATAAAATGAGAAAGAAAAGTGAAAGGAGAAAGTGAGACGAGATGAGAAAGAGGAGTGATAGGAGAAAGAGAGACGAGATGAGAAAGGAAAGTGAAAGGAGAAAGTGAGACCAAATGAGAAAGAAAAGTGATAAGAGAAAGAGAGACCAAATGAGAAATAAGAGTGATAGGAGAAAAAGAAAGACGAGATGAAAAAGAGAGAAGACCAAAAGACACAGATGTGGGAAGGATCAGATACTGAAGGGGAATCAAAGGAAGAGAATCGGGACTAGGTATGGGAATAGATGGAGCGAAGAGAAAGAGTAAGAGATGACGAATCAGGAAAGAGAAAAGTGGAAGAAGAGAGAGATAAGGTAAAGAAAAAAAAATGTAGTAATCAAGGAAATGGAGAATAAAGAGGAAGATAATCCGTAAAGCAGAAAAGGATATAAAACAAAATGAAAATGAAAAGTGGAATAATGAAGAGATTAAAAGAAAATGAAGAAATGCAGAAAAGGAAAACGAATAAAGAGGAAAAAGGACAAGGAAAGGAAGATGGAGAAGGGAGAGAATGAATGAAAGGAGAGCGAAAGGGGAAGTGAAGAATTAAAAAAACCGAACCGGGAAGTGGAAGGAAATGAGAGGAAGGTGAAGATGGGAAAAATAGATGAAAATTGCGATAAGCGAAAGGAAAGAGACGGGAAAAAAAAAAGAAAATAATGATTTTTTTAAAGTAACGATATTAAATTACTACAACTACTACTACTAACCTTATCCATAGGGTTATCATCATAATCATCATCATTATTATTATCATTATTATCATCATTATCATTATCATCATTATCATCATCATCATCATTATCATTATCATTGTCATTATCGTAATCATCATCATCATCACCATTATCATCTTCATTATTATGATAATCATAATCATAATCATTATCACCGTCATCACCATCACCATTATCATCATCATCATTATAATTATGATAATCATAATCATTATAATCATCATCATTAACATCATCATCACAATCACCGTAATCATCATCATCATCACCACCACCACCATCATCATCATCATTATCATTGTCCTTATCATTATCATCCTCATCATTATCATTGTCATCATCATCATCATCATCATCACCATCGTCGTCGTCATTATCATCATCATCGTCGTCGTCATTATCATCATCATCGTCATCATTATCATTATGATAATCATAATCGTAATCATAATCATTATCATCATCATTATCATCACCATAATCATTATCATTATGATAATCATAATCATAATTATCATTATCATCATCATCATCACTATCACCATCACTGTCATTATCATCATTATCATCATCGTCACCATCATCATTATGATCATCTTTATCATTATCATCATAATCATCATCATTCTTGTCATCATCTTCACAGTTAGATTTATAATCTTTGCCATTGTCAATACCATAATTATCACCATTATTAATGATATCATCATTATTATCAAGATCCTTATATTCATTTATCATTATCATCATTGCTGTCATCAGTTTTATGACTGCTATTACTACTACCATAATCATTATCATCATCATTATCATCATTATCATTATCACTATTTTCGTTGTTGTTATCATCATCATTATTATGATTATGATCATCATTATAATTTTTATCATTATTAGTGGTATCAGAACCATGATTAGAATAATCATAGTGAAAATAATGATAATGATAACAATTCTATGATAATGATAATACCACTAATAATGAGTATGATAAAAATCAGGATAATAATAATCATAATGATAATAGGGATAATGACAATGCTAATGCAAATGAAAATGATGATAACAAGAAGGATAATAATTGAAAAACAACAACAATAACACTTATACAAATAACAAAATAACATAAACAACAACAATAACATCAAAACCAAAATACGTGGAAAGACTTCAATTGCAATATGACTCACAAGCAACCGAGCACAGGGAAACGACCATAACCACAGCAGCTTCTATCCCTCAGTCCCGATTACATAAGCCATGCAGTGTGTTGCATGTGTACTTTGGGTAATAAGCAAGCGCCTCAATCCATATCATGTTGTTGGTGCAATGTGTGTTTGTGTGGCTAATTGGTTAATTGTGGTTCACGAAGCATAGCCCTCGTCAGCATAGCAATGGCAGGGGAGAGAGTTTCTGCTGTTGTGAAGTGTCTACTCGTTCGGAGAGTATATTGCTCGTTACTGCTAGCTTTTGTTTTTCGAATATGTAAACACACACGTGGATGGATAATGTAATGGGATATTCGCATACGTAAATAAACATAGACCAACACACACACACACACACACGCACGCGCACGCACGCGCACGCACGCACACACACACACACACACACACACACACACACACACACACACACACACACACACACACACACACACACACACACACACACACACACACACACACACACACACACACACACACACTCCCTCACACAAAGAAACAAAATCCCATCAACCAAATAAACACAGATAACAGTAATAATAATGATAATAAAGATACTGAAAACAACAACAATAGTGGAAATGATAATGACAATGATAAAGATGATGATAATAATAATAATAACAATGATAATAATAGTAACAATAATAATAATAATGATAATGATAATAATGATAATTATAATAGCAATAATGATAATAATAATGATAATAATAATGATAATAATAATAATAATGATGATAATAATAATAATAATAATAATAATAATAATAATAATAATAATAATAATAATAATAATAATAATAATAATAATAATAATAATAATAATCACAATAATAATAACAATAATAATGATAATAATAATAATAATAATAATAATAATAATAATGATAATAATAATGATAATATAAATAATAATATGTTAAAAATAATGATAATAATAATGATAATGAAATAATAATAATAATGATAATAATGAAATAATAATAATAATGATAATAATAATGATAATAATGATAATAATAATAATGATAATAATAATAATAATGATAATAATAATAATAATAATAATAATAATAATAATAATAATAATAATAATGATGATAATAATAATAATAATAATAATGATAATAATGATAACAATAATAATAATAATAATAATAATAATAATGATGATAATAATAATAATAATAATGATAATAATGATAACAATAATAATAGTAACAATAATAATAACAACAACAACAACAATAATGATGATAATAATGATAATAATAAAAATAATAATAATAATAATAATAATGATAATAATAATAATAATAATAAAAATGATAATAATAGTAATAGTAATAATATCAATGATAATGATAATAATAATAATAATAATAATAATAATGATAATAATAATAATGATAATAATAATAATAATAATAATAATAATGATAATAATAATAATGATAATAGCAATAATAATAATAATAATAATAATAATAATAATAATAATAATATTAACAATAACAACAACAACAACAGAACACACACATCCACATCAAAACAGCTCTTCACCAAAGCAAGGGGAGACACAGCTATCTCGCACAGTCTCCAAAGGCATTGCCTATCCTTCGTCTATTTCCCCAGATCTCCTAAGCCGGCAATATTGGTTCCTCTTTTCAAATTGAGTAGTGATGAGGCGTCGAATTTCGTCTGTCTGAGTTGAAGAATGGAATTACGTGAGCGATAGAGTGATAGAGGAAATTTATGGAGTGGTAAAATGCATCATTGAGATGGATGGAAAGAGAGATAGATGGATAGAGAAATGGGTCGCAAGGAGAATGGGAGTGAGGGGAGGAGAGAGAGAGAGAGAGAGAGAGGGAGGGAGGAAGGGAGGGAGGGAGGGAGAGAGAGAGGGAGAGAGAGAGAGAGAGAGAGAGAGAGAGAGAGAGAGAGAGAGAGAGAGAGAGAGAGAGAGAGAGAGAGAGAGAGAGAGAGGGAGAGAGAGGGAGGGAGGGAGGGAGGGGGGGAGAGAGAGAGAGAGAGAGAGAGAGAGAGAGAGAGAGAGAGAGAGAGAGAGAGAGAGAGAGAGAGAGAGAGAGAGAGAGAGAGAGAGAGAGAGAGAGAGAGAGAGAGAGAGCAGACAGGCAGACAGAAGGCAAAATTGAATTGATAGATTAATAGAACGAAAGTAAATAGAGGGAATGAGACACAAGATAATAAAGAGTTAAGTAACAAAAATAAAGAAAGAAGGAGAAAGAACAGAGACAGGGAGAAAAAGAGAAAAGGACTCAGAGAAAGGGAAGACAACATAGGCAGAGAAAGAAAGAGAAAGAGAAAGCGACAGAAACAGAAACAGGAGAAATGAAAAGAAAAAGTAACATAGACATAGAAAAAAAAAAAGAAAAAGTGACAGAGACATAGTGAGAGAGAAAGGGAAAACG
>BOPN01002329.1:206421-208921 GCA_017312705.2 Penaeus japonicus | reverse complement strand
GAGAGAGAGAGAGAGAGAGAGAGAGAGAGAGAAAGAGTAGGATAGTTAGAGAAATAGATAGAGAGATAGAGATAGATTGCTAGATTGCTAGATTGATAGTGAGAGAGAGAGAGAGAGAGAGAGAGAGAGAGAGAGAGAGAGAGAGAGAGAGAGAGAGAGAGAGAGAGAGAGAGAGAGAGAGAGAGAGAGAGAGAGAGAGAGAGAGAGAGAGAGAGAGAGAGAGAGAGAGAAAGAGTAGGATAGTTAGAGAAATAGATAGAGAGATAGAGATAGATTGCTAGATTGCTAGATTGATAGTGAGAGAGAGAGAGAGAGAGAGAGAGAGAGAGAGAGAGAGAGAGAGAGAGAGAGAGAGAGAGACAGAGAGAGAGAGAAAGAGAGAGATAGCCAGCTATCTAGACAAACAGACAAATAGACGGGGAAACAAATAAACACAAACAAATAGCCTGCGGACAGACAAGACAAACAGACAGACAGACAAACACCCAGACAAACAAACAAACAAATAGACAAACACCCAGACAGACAGACAGAGACAGAAAAAAAAAACACAACAGACAAACTCCCCCCCCCCCCCAAACAACCCACATAGAATACAAGAGCATCGCAAATCCACAGCATGCACATCACGGACGCACATAAATCATCATACCGAGTCTCTTGCAACATGTAGCTTGTAATTCTTTCCACACGTATTACGAATGTAACGCCGAGCGGTCTGTTATGTTGCTGTAATGGGGTATGATGGCTCTAATGGTGTATGTTGCTGTAATGGAGTATGATGGCTGTAATGGTGTATGTTGCTGTAATGGTGTATGTTGCTGTAATGGAGTATGATGGCTGTAATGGGGTATGATGGCTCTAATGGTGTATGTTGCTGTAATGGTGTATGTTGCTGTAATGGAGTATGATGGCTGTAATGGTGTATGATGGCTCTAATGGTGTATGTTGCTGTAATGGTGTATGATGGCTCTAATGGTGTATGTTGCTGTAATGGTGTATGTTGCTGTAATGGAGTATGATGGCTGTAATGGGGTATGTTGCTGTAATGGAGTATGATGGCTGTAATGGGGTATGTTGCTGTAATGGAGTATGATGGCTGTAATGGGGTATGATGGCTCTAATGGTGTATGTTGCTGTAATGGTGTATGTTGCTGTAATGGAGTATAATGGCTGTAATGGTGTATGATGGCTCTAATGGTGTATGTTGCTGTAATGGTATATGTTGCTGTAATGGAGTATAATGGCTGTAATGGTGTATGTTGCTGTAATGGAGTATGTTGTTGAAATGGAGTATGTTGCTGTAATGGAGTATGATGGCTGTAATGGAGTATGATGGCTGTAATGGTGTATGATGGCTGTAATGGTGTATGATGGCTGTAATGGTGTATGATGGCTCTAATGGTGTATGATGGCTCTAATGGTGTATGTTACTGTAATGGAGTATGATGGCTGTAATGGTGTATGTTGCTATAATGGAGTATGTTGCTGTAATGGTGTATGATGGCTGTAATGGTGTATGATGGCTGTAATGGTGTATGATGGCTCTAATGGGGTATGTTGCTGTAATGGAGTATGATGGCTGTAATGGGGTATGATGGCTGTAATGGTGTATGATGGCTCTAATGGTGTATGTTGCTGTAATGGAGTATGATGGCTGTAATGGGGTATGTTGCTGTAATGGAGTATAGTGGCTATAATAGGTATATTTGCTGTAATGAGTATGATGGCTATGTGGTGTATGATGGCTCTAATGGTGTATGTTGCTGTAATTGTGTATGTTGCTGTAATGGAGTATTTTGTTGAAATGGAGTATGTTGCTGTAATGGAATATGTTGCTGTAATGGAGTATGTTGCTGTAATGGAGTATGATGGCTGTAATGGTGTATGATGGCTGTAATGGTGCATGTTGCTGTAATGGAGTATGTTGTTGAAATGGAGTATGTTGTTGAAATGGAGTATGTTGCTGTAATGGAATATGTTGCTGTAATGGAGTATGTTGCTGTAATGGAGTATGATGGCTGTAATGGTGTATGTTGCTGTAATGGAGTATGTTGTTGAAATGGAGTATGTTGCTGTAATGGAGTATATTGCTGTAATGGAGTATGATGGCTGTAATGGTGTATGTTGTTGAGATGGAGTATGTTGCTGTAATGGAGTATGATGGCTGTAATGGTGTATGTTGCTGTAATGGAGTATGATGGCTGTAATGGTGCATGTTGCTGTAATGGAGTATTATGGCTGTAATGGTGTATGATGGCTCTAATGGTGTATGTTGCTGTAATGGAGTATGTTGCTGTAATGGAGTATGATGGCTGTAATGGAGTATGATGGCTGTAATGGTGTATGATGGCTGTAATGGTGTATGATGGCTGTAATGGTGTATGATGGCTCTAATGGTGTATGTTGCTGTAATGGAGTATGTTGCTGTAATGGAGTATGATGGCTGTAATGGAGTATGATGGCTGTAATGGTGTATGATGGCTCTAATGGTGTATGT
>BOPN01002329.1:178921-181421 GCA_017312705.2 Penaeus japonicus | reverse complement strand
GATAGATAGATAGATAAATATATATATGTATATATGTAGATATAGATATAGATTTATAGATATAGATAGATAGATAGATAGATAAATAGACAAATGGGTAAATAAGTGATAGTGATAGATCGAGATAGACAGATAGACAAATAGACAAATAGACAGAGTGAGAGAAAGAGAGAGAGAGAGAGAGAGAGAGAGAGAGAGAGAGAGAGAGAGAGAGAGAGAGAGAAATAGACAAATAGAGAGAGAGAGAGAGATAAATGAAGAAAGAAATAAAGTAAGAAAAAAAGAGATAAGTAGATAGAGAGAGATAGAGAGAGAGAGAAAGAGAGAGAGAGGGAAGGAGAGAGACACTCTTTATAACTCATTTCAGACCTTTAGTATAATTACACTGTAGAACCTTCACTACACTGCTCACTTGCTTGCAATCAACTCCTATATGTATCATCTCGAGTAAATTATGAAACTATATATCACTGTAACTTTCGAATTATCTGGTACTCGTATGCGAAGAAGGAACTGTATTGCAATGATAAGTCATAAAAAACGCGTGGCATTGTGACTAAAGAAAAATTGCATCTACAGGGTTTGCACGATATAAATCAAATAATTTGAGTCAGGTTGAAAAGGTCCTGATTTCAATTATTTTACACTAAAATGCGTTATCTTTATCACAAGGCATGTATCAATTAATGTTTATATATAAATGTATATATATATATATATATATATATATATATATATATATATATATATATATATATATATAGCGTATATATATATATATATATATATATATATATATATATATATATATATATATATATATATATATATATATATATATATATATATATATATATATATATATATATATATATATATATATATATATATATATATATATATATATTTATATATATATATATATATATATATATATATATATATATATATATTTATATATATATATATATATATATATATATATATATATATATATATATATATATATATATATATATATATATATACATATATTAGTGTGTAGTGTGTGTGTGTGTGTGTGTGTGTGTGTGTGTGTGTGTGCGCGCGTTTGTGTTTGCGTATGTGTTTGTGTTTCTGTGTGTATCTGTGTGTGTGTGTGAGTATTTGTTTGCAAAGTATTGTATATATATTGCATATTGTATATATGACCTTAGTGATAATAAAATTTTCATTGTTAATAATGTTTAAAAAATATAGACCTTGTTAAAACTCGACCGATGACAATCATAGGCACAAAACATTCAAATTTAATGGAAAACAACCCTGCTTCTGATCACAATTATTGAATTATAGATCTATCATGAGTAAAGGTTCATATTTAACTATCTGCTAAACCAAACTTTATTATTCAAAGTTCAAACTATACCAAAATCAAGTTAAAAACAACTCATAATGACATATTTGTAATCTACTCATAAGCTGCTCTGAATATTATTTGAATGCTGAAATTGGGATTAAAAAACAAACAATCATAAAAAAAAGACCTACCCCCTCCCCACCTCTTCAATTCTCATTATTTGATTTCCGAAAGAGGAAGGATAAAAAAGGGCAAGAAAAAGAGGAAAAAAGTGAGGGTAGAGGCAGATATAAAAGGGAGGAAGGAGGGAAGAAGGAACATAAGTAAAAGAGAAAGAAGAGGAGTGAAAAAAGATTAATAGAGATAGATTAATAATTATATATATATTTTTTAGGTGTGACCAGGCATCTTTTTTGACATGTTGTACCTTAAAAAGTTTATAAATTATACACTTTCTGTAACATAATATCATACAGTGAATAGCCATATAAATAACTATTGAAGAGGGTTTTAGGATTCTAAAATTTATATGAAAAGAAAAAAGAAATGAATTGTGAATATGCATAAAAAAGAAAAAGAAAAGAAAAGAAAATAAATAATTATACATATGCATATATATATATATATATATATATATATATATATATATATATATATATATATATATATATATACACACATATATAGTAGACAACATAATTGCAATCAAAGAGAACAATATAACATGTTTAGGCAAATGAATAAGAAAAAAAGAAATCATAATTAAATAACAGATTAAAAGTTGGACAAGTATGTATTCATCAAAGAAGATTAGGGAGAAGGAGAGGGAGGAAATTGAATGGGGAAGGAGGAAAGAAGGAAAAGAAATAGAGAACGAAGGAGAAGAATGAAGGAGAAGAAGAGAGAGGGTAAAGGGGGCGCGAAGGAAATTGATGTAGAGGGGAATAGATAAGAAGGAAGAAGAACAGAAGAGACAGAGGGAAATGAAGGAGGAGGAGGAGGAAAATGGTGAAGGGAAATGAAGGAAGAAGAAGAAAAAATAAATAAAAGGAAGAGGAGAATAAGGAAGGAGAAGAGGAGAGAGGGTAAAGGAGGAGACAGAATGGAGAAGAGAAGAAGGAAGGAGGAAAAAAAGGAGAAAGAGAGGATAGAAAAGGAAAG
>BOPN01002329.1:166421-171421 GCA_017312705.2 Penaeus japonicus | reverse complement strand
CCTCCCTCCCCTCCCTCCCTCCCTCCCTCCACCTCCCTCCCTGCACCTCCTTCCTTCCTTCCCTCCCTCCCTCCACCTCCCTCCCTGCACCTCCTTCCTTCCTTCCCTCCCTTCCTGCACCCCCTTCCCTCCCTCCACCCCTTTCCCTCCCTCCCACTCCTTGTCTCCCTCCCTCCACACCTCATCCTCAATCTCCCTCAACCCCCTTCCCTCCACCTCCCTCCCTGCACCTCCTTCCTCCCTCCCCTCCCACTCCTTCCCTCCCTCCCTCCACCTCCTCCCTTCCCTCCCACTCCTTGCCTCCCTCCCTCCACACCTCATCCTCAATCTCCTTCAACCCCCTTCCCTCCATCTCCCTCCCTCCCTCCACCTCCCTCCCACTCCTTCCTCCCCTCCCTCCTTCTCTCCACCCCCCTCCCTCCCTCCCACTCCTTCCCTCCCTCCCTCCACCTCCCTCCCCTCCCTCCCTGCACCTCCTTCCTTCCCTCCCTCCCTCCCTCCCTCCCTTCCCTCCCACTCCTTCCCTCCCTCCACCTCCCTCCCACTCCTTCCTCCCCTCCCTCCCTGCACCTCCTTCCTTCCTTCCCTCCCTCCTTCCCTCCCTCCACCTCCCTCCCCGCACCTCCTTCCTCCCTTCCCTCCCACTCCCTCCCTCCCTCCCTCCACCTCCTCCCTCCCTTCCCTCCCACTCCTTGCCTCCCACTCCCTTCCCTCCCTCCCTCCTCCTTCCTTCCTTCCCTCCCTCCTTCCCTCCCCCCCCCTCCCCCTCCCTCCCTCCCTCCCTTCCTCCCCTCCCTCCTTCCCTCCCCCCCTCCCTCCCTCCCTCCCCTTCCCTCCACCCTCCCCTGCACGTCCTTCCTCCCTCCTCCACCTCCCCCCTTCTTCCTTCCCTCCCCCTCCCTCCCTCCCTCCCTCCCTCCCTTCCCTCCTTCCTCCCTTCCCTCCCACTCCTTGCCTCCCTCCTTCCCCCTCCCTCCCTCCACTCCCTCCCTCCCTCCCTCCCTCCCACCTCCTTCCTCCCTCCCTCCCTCCCTCCCTCCCTCCCTTCCCTCCTTCCCCTCCCCTTCCCTCCCCACTCCTTGCCTCCCCCCCTCCTTCCCTCCCTCCCCTCCCTCCCCTCCACCTCCCCTTCCCCTCCCCCTCCCTCCCACTCCTTCCCTCCCTCCCTGCACCTCCTTCCTTTCTTCCCTCCCACTCCTTGCCTCCCTCCCTCCACACCTCATCCTCAATCTCCCTCCACCCCCTTCCCTCCACCTCCCTCCCTCCCTCCACCCCCCTCCCTCCCTCCACCTCCCTGCACCTCCTTTCTCCCTTCCCTCCCACTCCTCGCCTCCCTAACTATTCCGGCAGAGGAACACTTTTCTAATCAGTATGCAAGAATAAAGTCAGTAGGGTGTAGGTGGGAGAGGCCGGGAGATTGGTCACTGGTTTTCGGTCTATGTTTCATTGCGTTTCGTTTCTCCGCCTACGAGTGAGATGGAGCATTACTTTCTTTTTCTCTTTCTTCCCTTTTTTCTGTCTCTGTTTCTCTGTCTGTTTGTTTGTCTCTTCGTCTCTGTCTTTGTCTCTGTCTCTCTCTCTGTCCCTCTGTCTCTGTCTCTTTCTCTCTCTCTCTCTCTCTCTCTTTCTCGCTCTTCTCTTTTCTTTTCGTTCGAGTTTTCTTCTTTTTCTTCTTTATTCGGGTTTAGAGAGGGAGAGAGGTAGGAGAGAAAGAAAGAGAGAGAGAGTGAGAGAGAGAGAGATGGAGATTGAGGGGGAGGGAGAGCAGGAGGGGGAGGAAGAGGGGGAGGGAGAGGGAGAGGGAGAGGGCTCCTCCCTCCCACTCCTTCCCTCCCTCCCCACTCTCCCACTCCACACTCATCACTCAATCTCCCAGCCCCAACCCCCTTCCCCTCCACCTCCACTCCCTCCCTCCACCTCCCTCCCACTCCTTCCCTCCCTTCCCGCACCTCCTTCCCTCCCTCCCACTCCCTGCACCTCCTCCCTCCCTCCCACTCCTTGCCTCCCTAACTATTCCGGCAGAGGAACACTTTTCTAATCAGTATGCAAGAATAAAGTCAGTAGGGTGTAGGTGGGAGAGGCCGGAAGATTGGTCACTAGTTTTCGGTCTATGTTTCATTGCGTTTCGTTTCTCCGCCTACGAGTGAGATGGAGTATTACTTTCTTTTTCTCTTTCTTCCTTTTTCTGTCTCTGTTTGTCTGTCTGTTTGTTTGTCTCTTCGTCTCTGTCTTTGTCTGTGTCTCTCTCTCTGTCCCTCTGTCTCTGTCTCTTTCTCTCTCTCTCTCTCTTTCTCGCTCTTCTCTTTTCTTTAAAGAGAGAGAGAGAGAGAGAGCGCACCACTCACCTGAATCTCCCTAGGGCGCCATGACTGGTAATTTGCCCTCGTTTGGAATCCACGATGACAAAGAAAGGCCGTGTCGAGAACTTGAAACTTATACTTGCGAAGATGAAGCTCGTAGACCTGAAAGGGGAAATGAGGAGAGCAACCATGTACAAATAAAGATCTGTGAATCTTGGTAGAAATGGTAATCACGATGTCTTATATGCAGACACCATACTGAGCGGAATATATATGTTACTTTATTAATCTGTAATATTCATTCATAATCTAGCAGGGAGAGGGAAAGAGAGATATGGACAGACAGGGAAAACGAGAGAGAGAGAGAGAGAGAGAGAGAGAGAGAGAGAGAGAGAGAGAGAGAGAAAGATCCAGGTTGTCATATTCTGCAGACTGACTTGAGGTTAAGTTGCACGATTTGTATGCAAACACGAACCCTGAGTTTCCTTGTTGATTTTCCCCTCTCTTTCTCTCCCCCTCTCTCTCTCGCTCGCTCTCTTCTCTTACTTCTTCCACTCTTTCTCTCCCTCATTCTCTTTGCCTTAATCTCTCACATTCTCTCTCTTTCTCTCTCGCTCGCTCTCTTCTCTTACTTCTTCCACTCTTTCTCTCCCTCATTCTCTTTGCCTAAATCTCTCACATTTTCTCTCTTTCTCTCTCGCTCGCTCTCTTCTCTTACTTCTTCCACTCTTTCTCTCCCTCATTCTCTTTGCCTTTTCCTTAATCTCTCACATTCTCCCTCTCTCTCTCTCTTCTCCCTTTCCTTTCTCTCTCTCTCTCTATTCTCCCACCTTTCTCTTTCTCTCTCTCTCTCTCCTCCCACTTCGCTCTCTCTCTCTCTCTCTCTCTCTCTCTCTCTCTCTCTCTCTCTCGCCCTCTCGACGCAAGCCGATTTTCACTTGTTTTATTCTGCTTAACTGTCTCTCTCTCTCGGTCTCTCAACGCCCACGTGACCATTCTCTCCTTTGCTTGTTTCTTCATTATCATTTTTCAATTTCTTTTCAGTTTCTTTTGTCTCTCTTGTTCGTATTTTTTCTTTTGTGATTTACTTTTGACACTTTTGGAAAAAGTTCATCTTCGGGATTTTATTTTCAAATTATTTTTGACTGTTGGTTAATGTTATTGTTAGGATGATACCAGTAATAATGATGATAATGTTAGTAATAGATAATATTATGATAGCAGTAGATGATAATGATAATAATGATAATAATAATAAGGACAATGGTAATAATGATAATATTGGTAATAATAATAATGCCAATAATGATATGACAGTACTACTAATAATAATGATAATAATAATCATGCTATGATTATCATTCATGCTATTACCCCCCTCCCCCCTAAATTTAATTATTTATTCATATCATCCTTTTCCTCTTCCCCCCTATATCGCTTTGTTATTGCATATTCTCTTCCATTCCCCCTTCTCCTCTTTCTCTTCTTCTTCTTTCTAATTGGTAACAATATAAATCATATATCAACAATTTGCCAAAAAGCTTAGTGTAAACAATAGTGGAAAAAAACAAAATTGTGTGTATATATATATATATATATATATATATATATATATATATATATATATATATATATATATATATATATATATATATACATATATACACGTGTGTGTGTGTTTATGTATATATATATATATATATATATATATATATATATATATATATATATATATATATATATATACATATATACATACATATATGTATAACCATACACACACATGTATGTAAAAAAGGAAAAAAATACACACACACACACACACACACACATATACATATATATATATATATATATATATATATATATATATATATATATATATATTAGGTTTGGATTACAACACACATCAGTATATCACCAAACACAAAAACAGTAACATGTACAAATGTAATGCAACACTGTATAAGTGATAGGAAAATTATCTTTAGTTTTCACTTTGAATGTAGTGTAAAACAAAAAAATCATCTTCGTGCGTCATACGCTGCAGAAAACTCAATTGCAGTGAAGCTACCTAGTTCTGACTACCTTAGGAAGCTCGACTATCATTAAACTCTATGGTGATGAAAGATGAGATAAATAATATTCTTAGGGGTTTCTGGTGTCTGTTATTTTGATATAAAACACTTCTTTACCATAAATAAAGCAGCTGAGTTTTAGTTTTACTGTTGATTTCCATAGTGAAAATGGATAAAATATAAAAATAATTTTCTATACAAGCAAACTTAACATTAGGCAGAGCATCCTGATTGGCTAGATTTTGTGACGTCATTTAGCTCCGCCCCTTTTCTACAGGAGTCAAATTG
This sequence comes from Penaeus japonicus, assembly GCA_017312705.2. Classification (NCBI taxonomy): domain Eukaryota; kingdom Metazoa; phylum Arthropoda; class Malacostraca; order Decapoda; family Penaeidae; genus Penaeus; species Penaeus japonicus. The sequence continues at coordinate 166,755 of BOPN01002329.1, read as the reverse complement.
CATATGTGTGATAAAGCTTTTCCTCAAGCTACTAGTGTGAATATCCAAGTAAGATGGACTTTTTTTTAGATATACTGTAGAACACATACATTTCTTAGATTGAGTGCACAAGTAAGCGATATAAAAAGGATGAGTGGAGAAGCATATTCATTATAAAAGTATCAAAGAACAGAAGCAATAATCAGCCTCCATTTGTTATAGTCATAAAAATATATATACACAAAAGAATGGTTACAGATTTTTTCTGTATATTTCTGTACTAATTTCTACATTTTTACCTTTTCTTAAGGAGCGATTTTTTTCATAAACTGAGCAATACATATGAAGTTATATA
>BOPN01002329.1:143921-148921 GCA_017312705.2 Penaeus japonicus | reverse complement strand
CTAGTTTCAGCAAGCCCTGACTCAGTAAGCCCTAGTTTCAGCAAGCCCTGACTCAGTAAGCCCTAGTTTCAGCAAGCCCTGACTCAGTAAGCCCTAGTTTCAGCAAGCCCTGACTCAGTAAGCCCTAGTTTCAGCAAGCCCTGACTCAGTAAGCCCTAGTTTCAGCAAGCCCTGACTCAGTAAGCCCTAGTTTCAGCAAGCCCTGACTCAGTAAGCCCTAGTTTCAGCAAGCCCTGACTCAGTAAGCCCTAGTTTCAGCAAGCCCTGACTCAGTAAGCCCTAGTTTCAGCAAGCCCTGACTCAGTAAGCCCTAGTTTCAGCAAGCCCTGACTCAGTAAGCCCTAGTTTCAGCAAGCCCTGACTCAGTAAGCCCTAGTTTCAGCAAGCCCTGACTCAGTAAGCCCTAGTTTCAGCAAGCCCTGACTCAGTAAGCCCTAGTTTCAGCAAGCCCTGACTCAGTAAGCCCTAGTTTCAGCAAGCCCTGACTCAGTAAGCCCTAGTTTCAGCAAGCCCTGACTCAGTAAGCCCTAGTTTCAGCAAGCCCTGACTCAGTAAGCCCTAGTTTCAGCAAGCCCTGACTCAGTAAGCCCTAGTTTCAGCAAGCCCTGACTCAGTAAGCCCTAGTTTCAGCAAGCCCTGACTCAGTAAGCCCTAGTTTCAGCAAGCCCTGACTCAGTAAGCCCTAGTTTCAGCAAGCCCTGACTCAGTAAGCCCTAGTTTCAGCAAGCCCTGACTCAGTAAGCCCTAGTTTCAGCAAGCCCTGACTCAGTAAGCCCTAGTTTCAGCAAGCCCTGACTCAGTAAGCCCTAGTTTCAGCAAGCCCTGACTCAGTAAGCCCTAGTTTCAGCAAGCCCTGACTCAGTAAGCCCTAGTTTCAGCAAGCCCTGACTCAGTAAGCCCTAGTTTCAGCAAGCCCTGACTCAGTAAGCCCTAGTTTCAGCAAGCCCTGACTCAGTAAGCCCTAGTTTCAGCAAGCCCTGACTCAGTAAGCCCTAGTTTCAGCAAGCCCTGACTCAGTAAGCCCTAGTTTCAGCAAGCCCTGACTCAGTAAGCCCTAGTTTCAGCAAGCCCTGACTCAGTAAGCCCTAGTTTCAGCAAGCCCTGACTCAGTAAGCCCTAGTTTCAGCAAGCCCTGACTCAGTAAGCCCTAGTTTCAGCAAGCCCTGACTCAGTAAGCCCTAGTTTCAGCAAGCCCTGACTCAGTAAGCCCTAGTTTCAGCAAGCCCTGACTCAGTAAGCCCTAGTTTCAGCAAGCCCTGACTCAGTAAGCCCTAGTTTCAGCAAGCCCTGACTCAGTAAGCCCTAGTTTCAGCAAGCCCTGACTCAGTAAGCCCTAGTTTCAGCAAGCCCTGACTCAGTAAGCCCTAGTTTCAGCAAGCCCTGACTCAGTAAGCCCTAGTTTCAGCAAGCCCTGACTCAGTAAGCCCTAGTTTCAGCAAGCCCTGACTCAGTAAGCCCTAGTTTCAGCAAGCCCTGACTCAGTAAGCCCTAGTTTCAACAAGCCCTGACTCAGTAAGCCCTAGTTTCAGCAAGCCCTGACTCAGTAAGCCCTAGTTTCAACAAGCCCTGACTCAGTAAGCCCTAGTTTCACAAGCCCTGACTCAGTAAGCCCTAGTTTCACAAACCCTGACTCAGTAAGCCCTAGTTTCAGCAAGCCCTGACTCAGTAAGCCCTAGTTTCAGCAAGCCCTGACTCAGTAAGCCCTAGTTTCACCCTACCTCTCCCCCTTCTCCCTCTCCCTCTCCCTCTACCTCTCCCCCCTCTCCCTCTCCCTCTCCCTCTCCCCCTTCTCCCTCTCCCTCTCCCCCTTTTCCCTCTCCCTCTCCCCCTCTTTCCCTCCTACCTCCCCCCCCTCTCTCTCTCTATTTCTCTTTTTCTTCTCCTATTTTCTCTCTCTTCCTTTCTCTCTTTCTATCTACTTAAATATATTCCTTCGTCTTTTTCTTTCCCTCTTTTCTTTGCTCTCTCTCTCTCTCTCTTTATTTTTCTCTTTTCCTATTTTTATTTCGCCCTTTGCTATCCTTTATCTCTCTCCTCTCTTCTCTAACTCTCCCTCTCCATCTGTCATGCCTTCTCACCTCTCCTCCACCTCCCCCCTTCCCTCTTTCTCTTCCCCTCCTCCCTCTCTCTCTTTTCCTCAATCCTTTTCTCCCTCTCCACTCCCCCCTCCCCTCCTACTCTCCCCCCGCACCCTTACTGCATCACATGCGACCTCTTTCCTGGAAGACCCCCCCCCTTAGCCCTGCCTCTCTCCTAGGGCTCCCCTCCCCCTCCTCTCCTCGCCCTGCCTCTCTCCTAGGACTCCCCTCCCCCTCCTTCCCCCTGCCTCTCTCTCCTAGGACACCCCTCCCCCTCCCCCTTCTTCGCCCTGCCTCTCTCCTAGGACACCCCTCCCCCTTCCCCCCTTAGCCCTGCCTCTCTCCTAGGACACCCCTACCCCTCCCACTCCTTCCCCCTGCCTCTCTCTCCTAGGACACCCCTACCCCTCCTCCTTCGCCCTGCCTCTCTCCTAGGACACCCCTCCCCCTCCTTCCCCCTGCCTCTCATCTAGGACACCCCTACCCCTCCAACTCCTTCCCCCTGCCTCTCTCTCCTAGGACACCCCTACCCCTCCTCCTTCGCCCTGCCTCTCTCCTAGGACACCCCTTCCCTTCCCCCTCCTTCCCCCTGCCTCTCATCTAGGACACCCCTCCCCCTCCCACTCCTTCCCCCTGCCTCTCTCCTAGGACACCCCTTCCCCTCCCCTTCCTTCCCCCACCTCGTGTGTTTCGCCCTCCCCCCCCGCCCCTCCCTCAATACCCTTCTCCCACTTCCTTCATTCGGAATAACATAACATCACTCCTTGTTCGAGGTTACATGCTGGGTTAGCGGTATTTGTATTACTATTCTTGGAGAGGGTGAGGATTAGGGTGAGGGTGAGGGTGAGGGTGAGGGTGAGGGTGAGGGTGAGGGTAGGGGTAGGGGTAGGGGTGAGGGAGAAGGAGAGGGTGAGGATTAGGGGGAGAATTAGGGTGAGGGTGAGGGTGAGGGTAGGGATGAGGGAGAAGGAGAGAGGGAGGGGGACGAAGAAAGAGGTAGAGAGAGAAAGATAGATCGATAGATAGATAGATAGATAGAGAGAGAGAGAGAGAGAGGAAGAGTATAAGAGAGTGAGAAAGATACAGAGAACGAGAGAGAAAGACAGAGAGAAAGAGAGAAAGAAAAAGAAAGAGAGAAAGAGAGAGAGAAAGAGAGAGAGAAAGAGAGAGAGAAAGAGAGAAAGAGACAGAAAGAGAAAGAGAAAGAGAAAGAGAAAGAGAGAGAAAGAGAAAGAAAGAAAGAGAAAGAGAAAAAGAGAGGACGCGAGACAGACAGACAGACAGAAAAAGTGAAAGATCGCGAGAGAGAAACAAGAAAGATCCCCGCCAACGCTCGACACAGCAACCCATTCCACTGCCATAGAAAACCATACGTCACAGCACCACCCACTCCTAAAAGCAGCTGACCTTTGACCTTCGGAGGAGATGGCGAGGAAAGGATGCCACATTTCCCACACCTCTGGCTGCCCCGGAATCAGCAGCGATTAAAAGGAGGAGCAGGAGGAGGAGGGAGGAGGAGGAGGAGGAGGAGGAGGAGGGGGAGGTTGAAGAAGAGGAGGAGGAGGAGGAGGAGGGGGAGGTTGAGGTGGAAGAGGAGGATATGGAGGAGGAAGAAAAGGAGGAGGAGGAGGAGGGGGAGGAGTAGGAGGATGAGGATGAGGATGAGGATGAGGAGGATGAGGAGGATGAGGAGGAGGAGGAGGAGGAGGAGGTTGAGGAAGAGGAGGGGGAAGAGGGGAAGGTTGAGGAGGAGGAGGAGGAGGGGGAGGAGGAGAGGGGAGAGGGGGGGAGGGGGAAGAGGAGGGGGAAGAGGGGGAGGAGGAGGAAAAGGAGGAGGAAGAAGAGGGGGAGGTTGAGAAGGAGGAGGAGGGGGAAGAGGGGGAGGAAGAAAGGGAAGAGGAGGATGAAAGAAGACGAAAGAGAAGAAGTAGAAGAAGGATAAGGAAGTGGAAGCAGAACAAGCATAAAAATAATAATAAGAAGAAAACGAAAAATAATAATAAGAAAAGGAGAACAAGAAGAATAAAAGATACATAGAAGAATAAAAGCACTTAAAATAAGATGAACCAAGAGGGGAAAAAAACAAAGAGGAAAAGAAGAGAAAGAGGAAGAAGAAGAGAAAGAGGAAGAAGAAGAGAAAGAGGAAAAGAAGAGAAAGAGGAAGAAGAAGAGAAAGAGGAAAAGAAGAGAAAGAGGAAGAAGAAGAGAAAGAGGAAGAAGAAGAGAAAGAGGAAGAAGAAGAAAAAGAGGAAAAGAGGAGAAAGAGGAAGAAGAAAAAGAAGCCGTCCACTAAACGACACCAAAGCAAGCAAGCAGACATCACAAAGCCCCCTTCACGCCATCGCAAGCGCTTGCTCTCTCTTTGTCGAAATACGAATGACTTCTAGGAGGGGGGGAGGGGGGTGAAGGTGGGGAGGGGTGGGGGGGAGGGGATGAAGGTGGGGAGGGGTGGGGGAGAGGGGATGAAGGTGGGGAGGGGTGGGGGAGGGGTAGAAGGTAGGGTGGTGAGTGGAGGGTAGGGTGGGTGGGTGGAGGGGATGGAGGGGAAGGGAAGGGAGGAGAGGATGGGGAGGGGAGGGGAGGGGAGGGGAGGGGAAGGGAGGGGAAAGGAGGAGAGGGTTGGTAAGGGAGGGGAGGGGAGGGGAAGGGAGGAGAGGGTTGGGAGGGGAGGGGAGGGGAGTGGAAGGGAAGGGAGGGGAAGAGAGGATGGGGAGGGGAGGGGAGGAGAAGGGAAGGGAAGGAAGGGGAGGAGAGTGAAAGAGAGGGTTGGGGAGCGGAGAGGTGGTTAGAGGAGGGGGGAGGAAGGAGGAAAGGGGGAGTGTGATAAGGATGGAGGGTAAGGAGATAGGCGGGGTAGGGGGCAGGGGCGGGGGATAGAGAGATAGATTAAGAGGATGAGTAGGAAGGAAAATGAGATGGTGG
>BOPN01002329.1:136421-138921 GCA_017312705.2 Penaeus japonicus | reverse complement strand
TGGAACTAATACCATATACATAAAGAATTGTCATGATTGACACTAATGTCAATGCATTCCTTATTCTTAACTCTAGACTTGGGAGACATTTCAACCCAGGATTGCATGCGTGCACTATTTAAATATTCCATAATAATGTATAAATTTCTTCATGCTGGCGTTAAGAGCTCTGTTATGTTTTATTCCATTTTTTATCATTCTTTGTGCTTGGCAAATGTTAAATGAAAGGTTAAAGCTTTTGAGTTTTATTGTAAAGGGATACGATGTTGAGATAAGTCTCATACTGACATTTATCTTAGTGTAACAGCAGTTTATATCAAGAGGTGAATATGTTTTTCTTTTATTAATCATATACACCCCCATCCACACACCCACTTACCCATATACCCACATACCCACACACACACAAACACACACCCGCATGTCCACATACCCATACACACACACACACACAGACACACTTGCACACATTCACACACACACACACACACACAGACACACTTGCACACATTCACACACACACTTACACCCACACGCAATATATTCAAAAGCATCCCTATTTTGATAAGAATGATGCAATGATTACACGGACGATAACAAGACATGATAACAAACAGTCCATAAAAAGAAAACAAAGTTACTGAAAAGTAAATAAGAACCAATATGAATAAGATGATGATGATGAATAAGTTATGATGAAAAAGACATGGTTGATTTTAAAGTTTCAGTTATACAGGGAATATGAAAAGAAAAAAATTATATATCTTTTTTGGAATGGATGGGTAGCCAAGGCATTTATCAACAGTGTGGCGATGGAACACTGACACAAATATAATGTTTTGCAAATAACGCACCTCGAAGTTGATGTTTTTATTCACCGCTAGATGTCACTGCTTGGAAGTCAGATTGTGTGTTGAAATCGAGTATGATTTCAAAACTGGCTTTTTTTCATTGATTTTTGTTGTTGTTTTGTATTTTTGTTCAGTTTCTTTTTCTTTTTTTTGTCTATCGATTTCTTGGGTTGTATATTTTTGTTCAATTTCTTTGTTTTTTTGTCCATCGATTTTTATGGTTGTATATATATATATATATATTATATATATATATACTGTATATATATATATATATATATATATATATATATATATATATATATATATATATATATATATACAGTATATATATATATATATATATATATATATATATATATATATATATATATATATATATATACTGTATATATATATATATATATGTATATATATATATATATATATATATATATATATATATATATATATATATATATATATATATATATATATATATATATATATATATATATATATATATATATATATATATATATATATATATATATATATATATATATATATATATATATATATATATATATATATATATATATATATATATATATATATATATATATATATATATATATATATATATATATATATATATATATATATATATATATATATATATATATATATATATATAGATATATATAGATATATATGTATTTTTTTTTTGTCCAGCGACCTTTTTATTCGGGTTTATATTTTTGTATTTTTTGTTCAATTTCTTTGTGTTTTTTTGTCCATCGATTTTTTTTGGCTGTATATTTTTGTTCAATTTCTTTGCTTTTTTTTGTCCATCGAAACTTTTTTTTTGGTTTAATATTTTTGTTAAAATTCTTTGCTTTGCTTTCTGTTTGTAGATCTCAATTCACTCCTGTTAGTAACGGTTTTAACGGTTTTTAACGGTCTCAATATTTCAAAACAGGACTTCGGATATGTTATTTTCCACACATCAAGGACAATATTTTCTTGCGTTTTAATATTTTAATAACACTGATTGCATTTTCTAAAATGATTACTATGATTATTAAGTGCATGGCAATCGCAGGGATGTAAAATAGCTTAGAAATATGATAATTATTTAAAAAAAAAAAAAAAATGCGGTGTAAATAACGAAGTAATTAGAAAATAATGAATTAAAAATGACTTAAAACATATGCATAAAACAAAAATAAAAGCGTAAAGAAAGAGAGAAGAAACAAAGATAGAGAGTGAAGCTACATACAAGTGCGTTTGCTATTAAAAAAAAAAACAATAATAATAATAATTATTATAGTAATGTAAAGGAAAAATATCTAATGTTGGTGAGCATGATATTATTATGATTTATCATTATCATTATTATTTTTTAAAATTATTATTATTGTTATTATTATTGTATTGTTATCATTATTATTATTATCATTATTATTATTTTTATCATTATCATTACTATTATCATTATTACCATCATCACTATCATCAATATCATTATCATTACTATTATTATTATCATCATTATCATCATCATTGTCATCATTATTATTATTTTCATTATTATTATTATCATTATCATAATCTTAACAATACTTACTATCATCATTATCGAAATTGATAATAATCCTAGTAACAAC
>BOPN01002329.1:121421-126421 GCA_017312705.2 Penaeus japonicus | reverse complement strand
TTTCTTTCTCCCTCCCTCCCTCCCTCCTTCCCTCTCCCACCATCCCTCCCTCCCTCCCCTCCCTCCCTCCCTCCCTCCCCAACTCCCTCCCTCCCTCCCTCCCTCTCAGTCTCTCTTTCTGTTTCTCTTACTGCAACATCTCACCCCCATAACCCTAACTCTCAGCGTAATGCAGTTACCTTTCTCTAATACGGACTCGTTCCCTTTAATGTTACACCTTCCTTTCCCATACTGCAGCTTTCTCTTGCAATATGTTTCTTGCACTCTATGATGGGGCCTTATTTCTCGATCTTTCTCTGTGTCTGTGTGTTTCTTTTTCGTTTTTGATTTTGTCTGTTTCTTTTTTTTTTCTTGATGTTTCTCTTTTTGTGTGTGTGTGTGTCTGTCTGTCTGTCTTTCTCTCTTTCTCTATCTTTTTGTCTGTCTCTCTCTCTGTCTTTCTCTCTATTTTTCTTTATTGCTCCCTCTCTCGCTCTCTCTCTTTCTCTCTCTCTTTTTTCTCTTTCTCCCTCTCTCATTCTCTCTCTTTTTCCCTCTCTCGCTCTCGCTCTTTCTCTCTCTTCCTCATCTTCATCTTTTTTATGGTCTTTCTTTATTTGCCTTTCCTCTTAGCCTTCTTTCAATTCTTTATTTCATCTATTGAATTCGCATTTCCCCCTCTTTCTCATCCTTAGTTTTCCCTTCTCTTTTTCTTCTGTCTCTCTCTTCTTGTCTCCTCTCCCCCCCTTTTCCTTTTCTCCTTTTCCCATCCTCCTACATCTTCGCTTCCCCCCGTTCTCTATCTCCCCTCCCCTCTTCCTCCTTCTTTATGGTAGCCCCCCTCCCTTCCCCTCCTCCCTTCCTTCTTCCCCCTCGTCCTCCCCCCCCCCCCCAGCTCCCCCCACCTCTTATGTCATCCTCCACACTCGCCAAATCCTCATCCTTCTTTTATCCTGCCAATCTTCCTGCTTACTTACTCTTTTCTCTCCTTCTCTCCCCTCGTTTCCCCTCCTCTTCTTCTTTCAGCTTTTCCTCCTCCTTCTTCACGGTCTTTTTCTTCTTTATCCTCTTTTTTCACCTCTTTCTTGTTTTTCTTCCTCTTTTTCTCTTCGATATTCCGTTTTTCCCTCCTCCTTCCTCTCTTCCTCCTCTTTTCTCCTTCTACTCTATCTCCTCCCAACCGCCTCATAACCCTCCCCCTCCCCCTTTCCCCTCCTCCCCTTCCTCTCCTCCTTCTCCTTTCCCTTTTTTTCTCCTCCTCCTCCTTCCCCTTCACTTTCCTCTCTACTCCTCCTCTTCCTCGTTCTCCTTCTTCTCCCTTCCCTTTTTATTCCTCCTCTTCCTCCTTCCCCTCCACTTTCCTCTCTAGTCCTCTCCTCCATCCCCCTCCTCCTACTCCCTTTCCTTTTTTCCCCTCCTTCTCCTCCTTCCCCCTCACTTTCCTCTCTAGTCCTCCTCTTTCTCCTTCTTCTCCCTTTCCTTTTTTTTCCTCCTCTTCCTCCTTCCCCTTCACTTTCCTCTCTACTCCTCCTCTTTCTCCCTTCCTTTTTTTTCCTCCTTCTCCTCCTTCCCCTTCACTTTCCTCTCTACTCCTCTTTCTCCTTCTCCTCCTCCTCTTTCTTCAACTCGGACTCCTAAATAGGATGAAATAAGGATAATTTTTTATCTCCGAGCCACGTGCTGGGGAGGGAAGGGAGGGGGAGAGGGGGGTGTATAGGGAAGAGGGAAGGGGGTGGAGTTTGATCACCTCGGAGACACATCTCCTCCCCTTCCCTCCACCCCCCTCCCCCTTGGTCAGGTGCGTAAAGAATCATCGTTATCATTATCATTATTATTATTATTATTATCATTATTATTATTATTATTATTATTATTATTATTATTATCATTATTAATGATGATGATGATAATGGTGCTAATGATAATAATAAAGATAATGATAATAATGGCATTGATAATGATGATGGTGATAATGATGATGACATTGATAATGATGTTGATGATAATGAGGATGATAATGATAATGATGGTAGTATTGATAATCATAAAAATAACTATGATAATAATAAATATGATACTACAACTAATAATGATATAATGATAATAACAATAATGAAAACGATTATATCATCATTATCATTGTTTTGTCACTTTTTCATGCTATCATTGTAATTATCTCTCTAGAGTGTGGTTAACAAGGTGGCCTTTTACCGCTAACTAATCATGGCAGCGTAGCTGTGGTGTCGTAGCGGTGGCGGCGTAGCGGTGGCGGCGTAGCGGTAGTGATAGTGGCGGTGGCGGCGTAGCGGTGGCGGCGTAGCGGTGGCGGCGTAGCGGTAGTGATAGTGGCGGTGGCGGCGTAGCGGTGGCGGCGTAGCGGTGGCGGCGTGCATAGCGGTGGCGGCGTAGCGGTGGCGGCGTAGCGGTGGCGGCGTGCGTAGCGGTGGCGGCGTAGCGGTGGCGGCGTAGCGGTGGCGGCGTAGCGGTGGCAACGGTGTGGGTCTTGCGTTGTGAATAATTCATCCCCAGCGCCTGTATATTTATGAAGACTTGATTAATTAATCTCAAACTGGAAGTTGAATAATTGATGGGAGGGGAGGGGGTTGGAGAGGGGGGAGGGAGGGAGGGAGGGGTGAGGAATTGGAGGGGAGGGGGTGGGAGAAGGGGGGAGGGAGGGAGACAAGCAAGGTGCTGGCGTGAAAGGATAGGGGGTTAGGAGTAGGGGAGGGGGGGTAGGGGGAGGGAAAGAAGACAGAAGGAGAACAGGGGGAGAGGGGGAGGGGAATAAAAGGGGATGGAAAAGGTAGGCAGGGTAGGGGAGGAGAGGGAGGGGAATTGGGGAGGGAAGTGAGGAAGAGGGGGGAAGGAGCAAGAGGGTGGGGGGGCCGGGGTAGGGGTAAGAGGGGGAGGAGGAAGAAGAGCATCAACTTCAAATATATAGCAAGATATAGGAAGAGGAGGAGGAGGAGGAGGGGGAAGACGGAAGGGGGAAGACGGAAGGGAGGGAGGAAGGGAGGGAGGGAAGACGGAAGGGAGGGAGTGAGGGACGAAGGGAGGGGGAGTAAGGAATAAAGGAAGGAGGGAGTATAAGCATGGGTAGGAAGGAAAGGAGGAGGAGAAGGGGGAGGAGGAACGAGGGAAGGGAGAGTGGGGGTGGGGGTGGGGGTGGGGGTTAGGTGTCTCCCTAAATTGATTATAATGGGCGAACGTTATCACAGTGTTTATGTGACGCTAATGCCTAATGCCTTTAGTTTTAATCAATGCCCGGTAACATATATATTTCTTTTCATGATGCGTGCAACTACTATCAACATGCAACACCTGAGTGCAACATCATCACCACTGAGTCTCGTAACAAACAGTACACGCCATACCATAATTCTCTCAAGTGATATTGAAAATAGACTGTGCAACATCTGGTTCTGCTTTCTTTCCGTGCAATAGGAAGTGCCGCCTATGGAATATTATAAATGTATCTATCTAATATTTTGCTTTACTCTCACTATGAAGGAAGGACTATCTGTGAAACATACTAAGAAACAGTAATATAGATCTATATTTAGATATAGATAATTTTATATTGTTTTCATTGTGTTTCTATGATCATTTCATCTGTTAAATATTATGAAAAGAATCACTGCTTCAATATTAAATGAAACACAAAACCGAGACGTTTCGAACCTGAAAATAAAACTTCTTCTGTGGCTGTGAGTCAATTAGACACACGTTACTTTGCTAATGAAAACCTTATTTCTTTAAATATGTTTATATACATTTTTGTTTAAACGCAGAAAAAACAGGTTAAGGAAATCTTTCCCAAGAACAACAAATTGAAAAAAAGGAGCGTCAGCAAAAAGATTCGGTTGAGAGTCGAACCAAACCTTTATTCGCACAATTAATTATAATACAGAATATGGGAAAAAAAACTGTAATTTACTGAGATTTCCGCATCAATCTATCTATTTATCTATTTATACAATATCTGCCTATCTATATACGCATACATCTTCTTTGTATAAAGCTATTAATCTCTATCATATATACATACATATACATATACTGTACATACACATGCACACACACACACACACACACACACACACACACACACACACACACACAAGCATATATATATATATATATATATATATATATATATATATGTATGTATGTATGTATGTATGCATATATGTATATATTTACTTTATCCGCACAGTCATATTGAAAAAAAGAAAATCACACATTACATTGTACTTTTCCTATCTATTCATTCATCTATTTATATAAACCTCTTCTTTCCATCAATATATCTATCGTCTTTCTATCTATCTATCATCTCTCTATTTTCTATCTTTCCACCTATCTCTATTTCTTATCTACAGACTTTGTGGGACGCTGACCTAAATTTCAGATAATATTAAGTTGACACACTTTAAGATTAAACTCTTGACATCTTATGGACGCTAAGAGAAATAGACACACACACATACACACATACACACACGAACACACACACACACACACACACAAAACAACAGTATACATACCCCCCCCCCCCGACACACCTTACTTTCCCTAAACCATTCTACACCCACCCACCTACACCTACACCTACACCCACACATACCCCCCCCCCCACTTCCCTCACCCCCCACCCCACCCCCCACACACGGCACGGCCTTTTAGAACAGTGGGCAACAAAGGCACATTACCCCCCTCCCCCCTCGCCTCTGGAGTCGAACTGAGCAATTATTTAAAAGCCTACCTAGGGGACGCAAGAACACGCTTCTGCAACCAAATTATAAGGTCTGTCCCCTCATAATCAATTACTATGACGTCACAGCCTTACCTGCCGGCACACGAGGGAGAGAGAGAGAGAGAGAGAGAGAGAGAGAAAGAGAATAAGGGAGGGAGGGAAGGAGGGAGGGAAGGAAGGGGGGAAGTAGGGAGGGAGGGAAGGAGGGAAGGAAGGGGGGAGAGAGGGAAGGAAGGGGGAGAGAGAGAGGGAGGGAGGGTGAGAG
>BOPN01002329.1:83921-86421 GCA_017312705.2 Penaeus japonicus | reverse complement strand
TCCCTACCCTCTCTCCCTCCTTCCCTCCACCCCCTCCCTGCCACTCTCCCCCTTCACCACCTCCACCCCCTCCCTCCCCTTCCCCTCCTTCCCTACCCCCCCCCTCCCTACCCTTTCCCCTGCTTCCCTCCACCCCCTCCCTCCCCTTTTCCCTCCTTCCCTCCACCCCCTCCCTACCCTTTCCCTCCTTCCCTCCACCCCCGCTCCCCTACTTCCCCTTTTCCCTTCTCCCTCCACCTCCCTCCCCCTTTTCCCTCCTTCCCTCCACCCCCTCCCTACCCTTTCCCCTCCTTCCCTCCACCCCCTCCCTCCCCTTTCCCCTCCTTCCCTCCACCCCCTCCCTACCCTTTCCCCTCCTTCCCTCCACCCCCTCCCTACCCTTTTCCCTCCTTCCCTCCACCCCCTCCCTCCCCTTTCCCCTCCTTCCCTCCACCCCCTCCCTACCCTCTCCCCTCCTTCCCTCCACCCCTCCCTCCCCTTTCCCCTCCTTCCCTCCCCCCCCCTCCCTACCCTCTCCCCCTCCTTTCCCTCCACCCCCTCCCACCCTTTCCCCTCCTTCCCCTCCCACCCCCTCAATCCCCTTTCCCCTCCCTTCCCTCCACCCCCTCCCACTCCCCCTTTCCCCTCCTTCCCTCCACCACCTCCCCTAAACTTTCCCCTCCTTCCCTCCACCCCCTCCCTCCCCTTTTCCCTCCTTCCCTCCACCCCTCCCTCCCCTTTTCACTCCTTCCCTCCCACCCCCTCCCTCCCCCTTTCCCTCCCCTTCCCTCCACCCCCTCCCTCCCTTTCCCCCTCCCCTTCCCTCCACCCCCTCCCTACCCTTTCCCCTCCTTCCCTCCCCTCATCCCTTCCTAAGCACTTCCTTACCTTCCCACCTTGAGAGCCCCTCAGCACCCCCCACCTCAGCCCTCCCCTTACCGCTCAGTCCTCAGCCCCCCCTCCCCGTTCAGCCCCCACCCCCATCCCCCTCAGCCCTTCCTCCCCTCCCCCTTTCTCAACCCCCCATCCCCGCTCATCCCTTCCTCGTCCCTTCCTAAACACCCCACCTCCCCCTCAGCCCCCCCTCCGAATCAGCCCTTCCTCAGCCTTTTCCCCTCCTTCCCTCCACCCCCTCCCTACCCCTTCTCTTTTTCCCTCCTTCCTCCACCCCCTTCCTACCCTTTTCCCTCCTTCCCTCCACCCTCCCTACCCTCTTTTCCCTCCTTCCCTCCACCCCTCCCTACCCTTCTCTCCCTTCTTCCCTCCATCCTCCTCCACCCTTTTTCCCACCTTCCCCCTCCCCTACCCTCTCCCCCTCCTTCCCTCCACCCCCTCCCCTCCCCTTTCCCTCCCTCTCCCCTTTCCCCTCCTTCCCTCCACCCCCTCCCTACCATCTCCCCTTCTTCCCTCCACCCCTCCCTCCCCCCTTTCCTCCCTCCTTCCTCCACCCCTCCCTACCCCTCTCCTCCTTCCCTCCACCCCCTCCCTACTCCCTTTTCTCCCCTCCTTCCCTCCACCCCCTCCTCCATACCCTCCCCTCCACCCCCTCCCTACCCTTTCCCCTCCTTCCCTCCACCCGCCCTCCCTACCCTCTCCCCCTTCTTCCCTCCACCCTCTCCCTCCCCTTTCCCCTCCCTACCCTTTTCCCTCCTTCCCTCCACCCGAGAGAGAGAGAGAGAGAGAGAGAGAGAGAGAGAGAGAGAGAGAGAGAGAGAGAGAGAAGGGAGAAAGAGAAAGCGAGCCTATTCTCCACTATTGTCCAACTAAGAGAGAGAGAGCATTGAACTGAAAAGGCTTATTTGAAGAACAAATTGCTGGTCCAAAAAAATAGAAAAAGAAGAAGAAAAAAAACTCGTACACCCTAAAATAATGATAGGAATTTATCCGAAAAAATAGTATGTTGCCTCTGATATAGTAAACACATACTTTACTACTTTGATTCTTGAATTAAAATATTCTAGACGATATAATAGTTACCTCTGTATAAAGTACGTCAAAAACCTAACGACATTGCTGGTGTAAAATTGCTGTTGCTTTGTCATCCTGATATATAATATTACCATTAATATTTGTAATATATAGTAAAAAAATATCTTCAATGTTTTGTATAGTCAGATCATCATATAAACTAAAACATATATAACAAAAACAATATAAATGTAAGTCAAATATGAAAAATAATGAAATCCTCAATTCAAACCGAAATCCTAATTTTGAAGAAAAAGTAAATATATAAAGCCTAATTTTGAAGAAAAAGTAAATATATAAAGCCTATTCTAACAATCTAGAAATAAAATATGAATCTAAGAATTAAATAAAAAATGAATAATGATAAATAAATACCATAAAAAAATAAAAATATAAAAAGGCAAATATCTAGAATATTCTCAAGGCCGAGATCCTAAAGACTAGAACGCGCACCCTAGTTGTCACTAAATTGTCTTTTAGTGTAGGATGCTATAGGGTGAGGGACTCTACATCAAGGAGGGAAGGAGGGAGGGTATGCAAGAGGGGGGAGGGG
>BOPN01002329.1:61421-63921 GCA_017312705.2 Penaeus japonicus | reverse complement strand
TCATGCCCCTCCTTCTCCCTTCCCTCCTCATGCCCCTCCTTCTCCCTTCCCTCCTCATGCCCCTCCTTCTCCCTTCCCTCCTCATGCCCCTCCTTCTCCCTTCCCTCCTCATGCCCCTCCTTCTCCCTTCCCTCCTCATGCCCCTCCTTCTCCCTTCCCTCCTCATGCCCCTCCTTCTCCCTTCCCTCCTCATGCCCCTCCTTCTCCCTTCCCTCCTCATGCCCCTCCTTCTCCCTTCCCTCCTCATGCCCCTCCTTCTCCCTTCCCTCCTCATGCCCCTCCTTCTCCCTTCCCTCCTCATGCCCCTCCTTCTCCCTTCCCTCCTCATGCCCCTCCTTCTCCCTTCCCTCCTCATGCCCCTCCTTCTCCCTTCCCTCCTCATGCCCCTCCTTCTCCCTTCCCTCCTCATGCCCCTCCTTCTCCCTTCCCTCCTCCTGCCCCTCCTTCTCCCTTCCCTCCTCATGCCCCTCCTTCTCCCTTCCCTCCTCATGCCCCTCCTTCTCCCTTCCCTCCTCATGCCCCTTCTTCTCCCTTCCATCCTTCTTCTATTCCCTTCCTCAATCTTTGTAATTTTCCTTCTATTCCCTTCCTCTCTCCTTATGCCTTTCCTTCTTTTCCCTTCCTCCCTCCTTACCTCCTTCCTTCTATTCCTTCCTTCTATCTCCTCTTCTTGTCTCCCTCCGTATCTGTCTCCCCTGCTTCCTATCTTTTTACGCCCTTCCTTCTATTCCCTCCTGTCTCCCTCCCTTCTCTCCCTTTCACCCTCACTTCCCTTCCTACATCGCTCCTTCTCTCCGTCACTGTTTCCTTCTGCCTTCTCTCCCTCCTTTTCCCTTTCCTTCCTGCCTCCCTCCCTGCCTCCCTCCCTCCATCTTTACCCTCCCTACCTCCTCTCGTTTCCTCCCTAACTCCCTCCCTCCATCCTTACCATTCCTTTCTCCTCTTCGTCCTTCCTTTCTCTCCCTTCTTTTCTTCCCTCCCTCTCTCAATCTCTCCATCCTTACCTGCCCTCACCTCCTTCATTCTTCCCTCCATCCCTCCATCTCTCCCTCCACCTTTACTCTCTTTTCCTTCCCTCCCTTCCCTCCCTCTTCCTCTCTCCGTCCCTCCCTCCCTCCTTCTCCCTGTTTCAGCCCCTACATCATTCTCCGTTTCTCCGTTCTCTTTTTTTTATTTCTCCCTTTCTCTGTCTATCTGTCTCTTTGACTTTTTTTCTTTCTTTTTGTTTCTCTTCATTCCTCTCTCTCTCTCTCTCTCTCTCTCTCTCTCTCTCTCTCTCTCTCTCTCTCTCTCTCTCTCTCTCTCTCTCTCTCTCTCTCTCTGTCTCTCTCTCTCTCCCTGTCTCCCACCCCTCTCTCTCTTTCCTCTCCCTCTCTCTCTCTCTCTCTCTCTCTCTCTCTCTCTCTCTCTCTCTCTCTCTCTTTCTCTCTCTATCTCTTTCTCTCGCTCGCTCTCTTCTTCTCTCTCACACCCACCATCCTACCTTCCTTCTCACCATCCCATCCTCACCTACCCTCAAGTTACCCCCCCCCCACCCCAACCCACGATTTTTTCCTCTCTCTCCCCTTCCCTCCCTCTCCCACCCTCCCACCCTCCTCCTCCTCCTCCTCCTCCTCCTCCTAACCCCACCCCACCCAACCATACCCCACCCCACCCCCTTCCATCTTTCACTCCTCATCCTGCCACCGTAGCTGACCGACATCTGTCAAGCTTGTTCACCATAATTCCGCCTTCACCATAAACACCATAATTTGCCAATATTCCCTCCAATCCACGGACTTTATAAATTCTAACGCAGCGGTCCATCACACTGGGATCTCACGACGAGGCCAAACCCTTTCACTCAAGAGCCGGAGATGTGGTCGGGTTTTCCTCTTGTTCTTCTTATTCTTTTTCGTCTTCTCCTTCTTGTTCTTCTTCTTCTTCGTCTTCTTCTTCTTCTTGTTATTATCTTTATTTTATTCTTTTTCTCTCATATATGTATATATATACATACATATACATATACATATATATATATATATATATATATATATATATATATATATATATATACATATATATATATATATATATATATATATATATATATATATATATATATATATATATATATATATATATATATATATATATATATATATGTGTGTGTGTGTGTGTGTGTGTGTGTGTGTGTGTGTGTGTGTGTGTGTGTGTGTGTGTGTGTGTGTGTTGTGTGTGTGTGTGTGTGTGTGTGTGTGTGTGTGTGTGTGTGTGTGTGTGTGTACATAGAAATAAATTCCTCTTTCCCTCAACATTTTCTCTCTCTCTTTCTACCTATCTCTCTCTCTCTCTCACTCTCTCTCTCTCTCTCTTTCTCTCTCTATTTATCTATCTCATTCTCTCTCTCGCACTTTCTCCCTCTCTCTCTATATATATATCCATCTATCTCTGTTTCTCTCTCTATATATTTCTACCTCCCTCCCTCCCTACCTCTCCTCCCTCCCTCCCTCCCTCCACT
>BOPN01002329.1:48921-56421 GCA_017312705.2 Penaeus japonicus | reverse complement strand
AGTAGGAGGAAGAGGAGGAGGAAAAGAAAGAGGAAATGGAGATAGAAACGAAGGAACATAAGAAGAGGCAGAGGAAGAAAAAGGAGAGAAAGAAATGAGGAGGAAGGAGAAGAATAAAACAAGTGGAAGGATTAAGGAGGTGGAAGAAAAAGAAAATCAATAAGAGGATGGATGGGGAAAAAAGGAATAGGAGGAGGAGGAGAAGGAGGATGGATGGGGAAAAAGGAATAGGAGGAGGAGAAGGGGAGGGGAAAGGAGGGGACAAGAAAGAGGAGAAGGAGGAGGCGGAGAAGAGGGAAAGAAGAAAGAGGAGAAGAGGGAGTAGGAGGAGGAGGAAAAGGTAAGAATAAGGATGATGATGATGATTAGGAGGAGGAGGGTGAAAGAAGGTGGGTAGGAGGAGAAGAGGGAAAGAAGAAAGAGGAGAAGGAGGATAATGAAGAGAAGGAGGAAAAGGAGGAGGAGGAAGAAAGAAAGAGAAGGTGGATAAGGGGGGGGGGTGAGGATGAGGATGAGAGGAAAGGAAGGAAGATGAAGATGAGACTAAGGAAGGAAAAGGGAAAAAGAAACGGAGGAGGAGGAGGAAGAGAAGAAAATAAGGAAGAGGAAATAAAGTGCGAGAAAAAGAAAGGAAGGAAAGTTAGAAGGATGAGGAAGAAAGAAGGAAAGAGGAAAAGAGGAAGAGGAGGACGGTAGCGGAAGGAGAGAGAGAGGAAAGAGAGAGACGGGGTGTAGGTAAGCCCGAAGGAGGAAGAAGGGGAGAAGGGGAGATGGGTGTGAGTAAGCCCGAAGGAGGAAGAAGGGGAGAAGGGGAGAGGGGTGTAGGTAAGCCCGAAGGAGGAAGATGGGGAGAAGGGGTTAGGGGTGTGAGTAAGCCCGAAGGAGGGAGAAGGGGAGAGGAGTGTGAGTAAGCCCGAAGGAGGAAGAAGGGGAGAAGGGCGGGGGGGCGTAGGTAAGCCCGAAGGAGGAAAGAGGTGTGGGGGGGGGGGGAGTGTAGGTAAACCAGAAGAAGGAAAAGGAAAGAGGGAGAAGGGGGGAAGTGTAGGTAAGCCCGAAGGAGGAAGAAGGGGAGAAGGGGAGAGAGGTGCGAGTAAGCCCTAAGGAGGAAGAAGGGGAGAAGGGGAGAAGGGGGGGGGGGCGTAGGTAAGCCCGAAGGAGGAAATTGGGGGGGGGGGGGTGTAGGTAAGCCAAAAGAAGGAAGAGGAAAGAAGGGGGGGGGGGTGTAGGTAAGCCCGAAGGAGGAAAGAGGGGGGGGGGGGTTGTAGGTAAGCCCGAAGGAGGAAGAAGGGGAGAAGGGGAGAGAGGTGCGAGTAAGCCCTAAGGAGGAAGAAGGGGAGAAGGGGAGAAGGGGGCGTAGGTAAGCCCGAAGGAGGAAATTGGGGGGGGGGGGTTGTAGGTAAGCCAAAAGAAGGAAGAGGAAAGAAGGGGGGGGGGTGTAGGTAAGCCCGAAGGAGGGAGAAGGAAAGAGGGAGAAGAGGGGGAAGTGTAGGTAAAGAGGGTGTGTGTGGGGGGGGGGGGGGAGCCCGAAGGAGGGAGGTGAGACGGAAAGGTGACCCGAGAGGAGGGGTAACCTCATGGGAGGGGTTGACCTTGGGAGGCAATAGCTCCTCCGTGCAATATCACCATTAGAGTTTTTGCAAATTATACAAGGATTGGAGGTTGGGGGGGGGGGGTGAGGGGTCGGTAGCTTGAGGGGGAGAGGGAAGAGGCGAGGGGGGGAGGGGGAGGTAGCTTGGGGGGGAGGAGTGAGGGGTGATGGTTGCTCGGGGGTTGGGGTGGGGGTGGGGTGGAGGAGGGGATGGAGGTAGGTGAAGGGAAGGGGTGAGGGTGGGGGAGTGGGAAAAGTG
Organism: Penaeus japonicus; assembly: GCA_017312705.2. Lineage (NCBI taxonomy): Eukaryota > Metazoa > Arthropoda > Malacostraca > Decapoda > Penaeidae > Penaeus > Penaeus japonicus. The sequence continues at coordinate 54,574 of BOPN01002329.1, read as the reverse complement.
GGGGTCGGGGAGGGTGTGGGGGGGAGGGGAGGGGAAGGATGGTTGGGGGGAGGGGAGCGAATTTGGGGTTGAGAAAGGGAGGGAGGGAGGGAGGGAGGGAGGGAGGGGAGAATGGAGGTAGGAAGTGCGAGTTACAGGGTTGGGGAAAAAGGGGAGCGGAGGAGGGAAGTGGGGAGGAGGAAGCGGGAGAGGATAGGGGAAAGAGAGAAGTAAGAGAGGGAGAGGGAAAGAGGGAGGGAAACAAGGGAACTGTGAGGAAGAGGGAAAGGGGAGGAAGGGAGAGGAGAGACGGAGAGGGAGGGATAGGAAGGATGGAAGAAAGAAAGGAAGGAGGAACAGAGAGAGGAAGGCGCAAATAGGAAAAAATGTGGGAAAAGGAAGGAGAGGGAGGGAGGGAGGGAGGGAGGGGAACGTGCGAAGAAGAGAAGGAAAGAGGGAGGGGAAGAGAACAGGAAAATAAGAGAAGGGAAGAGGGAGAGGAAGAGAACAGGAAAATAAGAGAAGGGGAGAGGGAGAGGAAGAGAACAAGAAAAGAAGAGAAGGGGAGAGGGAGAGGAAAAAAAAAAAAAGAAAAAAAAGAAAAAAGAAAAAAAAAAAGAGAAGGAAAGAGGGAGGGGAAGAGAACAGGAAAATAAGAGAAGGAAAGAGGGAGAGGAAGTGAGTAGGGAAAAAAGAGAAGGGGAGAAGGAGGGGAAGAGAACAGGAAAAACAGAGAAGGGAAGATGGAGAGGACGAGAACCGGAAAAGAAGATAAGGGGAGAAGAAGAGGACGAGGGCAGGAATAGAAGAGAAAGGGAGAGAGAGAGGAAGAGAACAGGAAAAGAAGAGAAAGGGAGAGGGAGAGGATGAGAACAGGAAAAGAAGAGAAGGGGAGAGAGAGAGGAAGAGGACACGAAAAGAAGAGAAGGGGAGAGGGAGAGGAAGAGAACAGGGAAAGGGGAGAGGGGGGGAAGAGAACAGGAAAAGAAGAGAAGGGGAGAGGGAGAGGAAGAGAACAGGAAAAGAAGAGAAGGGGAGAGGGAGAGGAAGAGAACAGGAAAAGAAGAGAAGGGGAGAGGGAGAGGAAGAGAACAGGAAAAGAAGAGAAGGGAAGAGGAAGAGGAAGAGAACAGGAAAAGAAGATAAGGAGAGATAGAGAGGAAGAGAACAGGAAAAGAAGAGAAGGGAAGAGGAAGAGGAAGAGAACAGGAAAAGAAGAGAAGGCGAGAAGGATAGGAAGAAAACAAGCAAAGCATAGAAGGGGAGAAGGAGAGGAAGAGAACAAGAAAAGGGGAGAGGGAGAGAAAGAGAACAGGAAAAGAAGAGAACGGGAGATAGAGGAAGAGAACAGGAAAAGAAGATAAGGGGAGAGGGAGAGGAAGAGAACAGGAAAAGAAGAGAAGGGGACAAGGAGAGGAAGAGAACAAGAAAAGGGGAGAGGGAGAGGAAGAGAACAGGAAAAGCAGAGAAGGGGAGAGGGAGAGGAAAAGAACAAGAAAAGAAGAGATGGGGAGAGGGAGAGGAAGAGAACAAAAAAGAAAAAAAGAAAAAAGAAGAGAAGAGGAGAGGAAGAGAAAGAGAACAGGAAAAGATGAGAAGAGAAGAGGGAGAGGGAGAAAACAAGAAAAGAAGAGAAGGGGAGAGGGAGAGGAAGAATCCAGGGAAAGAAGAAAAGGGAAGAGGGAAAGGAAGAGAAGAAAACGGAAGAGAGAGAGGAAGAGAACAAGGAAAGAAGAAAAGGAGAGAGAGATAGAACGAGAAAAGGAAAAGAAGATAAGGAAGAGGGGGAGGGGCGGGGAGGGAAGAGGGGGAGGGGCGTGGAGGGAAGAGGAGGAGGGGCGGGGAGGGAAGAGGGGAGAGGTGGCGATGGGAGGGGGAAGAGGAAGAATTGTCCTAATCACAGTGATCTCGCCTTGGCTATTTCCTTACTGGAGCGAGTTCAAGGCCAACACAAGCCAAAGGACTAATAAATACAGTAATTGATTGGAATCCTTCATTGTCGAGGACGTCGGGTGAAAAAATAACAAAGACAAAGAAAAACAAACAAACAAAAAAACTAAAAAAAACGAAAAAAAAAGAAAAATGAAATTAAAAAATGAAAAAGTTTATTTCTTTGTTTAATTTATGATTTTGTTTTCTTTCCGTGCAGCTGTGTATTTACTTATTATTGTTGTTGTTATTGTTATTATCATTATCGTTGTTATTACAATCATTATCATTGTTATTACCATTATCACCATCATCCTTATTACTATCATTTATTGTTATTATCATTATCAGAACTATCAAGGTTTAATCATCATCACTAATCAACATTCATACTATATACTAATGCATTTTTGAATCATGTAAAAAATAATACTGTTTTCGCTAAGTATTTTCCAGGACATTCATATGAGCGCAAACTTACTAGAGTATATCACAGTCATAAAGTTTGCCTGCAGATATACAGTTAGTGACAACTTGTTACAGTAACGCAATCATAAAATGACCATAAAAGTTTATGGAGAATTAGTAAGTAACACACACAACATACACAGACACACACACACACACACACGCACACACACACACATAATTGATTGTGTGGGGTGTTTATGTGCGTATGTGTGTGTGTGTGTGTGTGTGTGTGTGTGTGTGTGCGTCTGTGTCTCTCTCTGTGTGTGTGTGTGTGTGTGTGTGTGTGTGTGTGTGTGTGTGTGTGTGTGTGTGTGTGTGTGTATTTGAGTGAGTATTAGTGTGTGAGAAGGATAAATAGGAGAAGGCGAAGGAGGAGAAAAGGAAGAAGGAGGAGAAAGAGAAGGAGGATGAAGAGAAGGACAAGGAAAAGAAGAAGGAGAAGAATAAGGAGGAGGAAGTAAAGGAAGAGGAGAAGAGGGAGGATGAGGAGAAGGAGAAGGAAAAGGAGGAGAAGGATGAGGAGAAAAAGGAGAAAGAGAAGAGACATATAAGAAAACACTCACACACGTACACACATAAGAACATGGAATCACACACATACACACACAAACACTCACTCAAACACACACACACACACACATACACATACATATACATACACACACACACACACACACACAACTCCAAACACACACACACATATTCAAACACAAACACACACACACACACACATTCAAACACAAACACACACACACACACAACACGCATTTACATATTCAAACAACCACACACACACACACACACATACAAACAATCACACAACTACAAACACACACACACACACACACACACACATACACACTGAAAGGTCACAGGATCGTCTGACAGAAAACGTAACAAAGTCAACCCCGTGTTGGTATAGTCTGGCAGTTTTCACCACATTTAGGAACAATAATTCAGTCAAAGTAGAATGAATATGAGGAGGAGGAGGGGGAGGAGGAGGGTAGGGGAGGAGGGGAAGGAGGAGGATAGGGGATGACTGGGGGAGGAGGGGGAGGGGGAGGAGGAGGATAGGGGAGGAGGGGAAGGAGGAGGATAGGGGATGACTGGGGGAGGAGGGGGAGGGGGAGGAGGAGGAGGGGGAGGAGGGGGAGGGGGGGAGGAGGATAGGGGAGGAGGGGGATGAGGAGGATAGGGGATGACTGGGGGAGGAGGGGGAGGGGGAGGAGGAGGAGGAGAGGGAGGAGGAGGAGGGAGGAGGAGGAGGGAGATAAAGGAAGATAGGATAGGGGAGGAGGATTGGGGGAGGAGATGGAGGAGGAGGGAGGAGGAGGAGGGAGATAAAGGAGGAAGAGGAGGAAGAGGAGGAGTAAGAGGAGGAGGGGGGAGGAGAAGGAAGGGTAGGATAGGGGGAGGAAGATTGGGGGAGGAGGAAGAGGAGGAGGGGGGAGGAGGATTGGGGGATGAAGGGGAGGAGGAGGAGGAAGGGGAATGAGAAGGAAGGGGAGGATGGGGAGGAGAAGGAAGGGGAGGATAGGGGGAGGAGGAGGAGGAGGAGGAGGGGAGGAGGAGGAGAGGGAGGAGGGGGATGAGGAGGAGGAGGGGGAGGAGGAGGAGGAAGGGGATGAGGAGGAAGGGGGTGAGGAGGAGGAGGAAGAAGAGGAGGAGGGGAAGGTGAGAGGACGTGAAGGGAGTGAGGAGGATGGGGAGGCAGGAGGGGAAGAAAGAAGGAAGGAGGAAGAGAAGAGGAGTAAAAAATGAGGAGGGAGGAGTGAGGAGGAGAATTAGGGGGAAGAGAAGAGAGGAGAAGAGGGAAAAATGAGGAGGGAGAAAGAATAGGAAGAGGAAGAAGGGCCCTATGAGAAGGGGAAAGAAGGGAGGGGAGGGGAGAAGGAAGGAAGAGAGGGAAAGAGGAAAAAGGGGAATGGGATAGAGGCGAGAGTAGGAAGAAGGAAGGAGGAGTGGGAAGAGAGTAGAAAAAGGGAGGAGAAGAAGAAGGAGGAGAAGGAGAAGGAGGAGAAGAAGAAGAAGGAGGAGAAGGAGGAAAAGGAGAAAGAGGACGAAGAGAGGCAGAAGGAGGAGAAGGGGAAGGAGGAGAAGGAGAATAAGGATGAGGAGAAAAAGAAGGAAAAAGAGAAGAAACAGGATCAGGAGAACGAGAAAGAGAATAAATAAAGAAAGAAAGAACAAGAGGAGAAATAAAAAACAAAAATAAAAAGAGGGGAAAGAAAGAGAACCAGAAAAATAAAAACAGACGAAGAAGAAGAAGAAGAGTCAAGAGAACAGAAAAAAAGAAGAAGAAGAAGCAGACGAAGAAGAAGAAGACGAAAAAGAGTCAAGAAGAGGGAAGAGAAAAAAAAGGGGGAGGGGGGAGGAAGGAGAGGAGGAAGGGGGGGGGGGGGGGGATAGTCATGTGGTAGCGATGTGGCAGAGCGCATGGCTCCTCCGTCAGCGACACCGCTAATCAGCACACATCAGCAGAATGTCTCGACGCAGTACAATAATCATATATGATGGAGTAAAAATGCGAACAGGCGCCAGACGAGGATCGGGGAGGGAGGAGGAGGGAGGGAAGGAAGGGAGGGAGGGAAGGAGAGGGAGGGAAGGAGAGATGGAGGGAGGGAGGAGGGAGGAGGGAGGGAAGGAGGGAGGGAGGGTGGGAGGGAGGAGAAGGGAGGAGGGAGGGATGGAGGGAGGGAGAAGGAGGAGGGAGGGAGGGAAGGAGGGAGAGACGGATGGAGGGAGGGAGGAGGAGGGAGGGAGGAGAAGGGGTAGTGAGGGAGGAGGGGGATTGGAGGGAGAGGGAAGAAGGGAAAGGGAGAGGGAAGGAGGGAGAGGAAGAGGGCTAGAGAGGGAAGGAGAGTGAGAGAAAGAGAGAGAAAGAGAGAGAGAGAGAGAGAGAGAGAGAGAGAGAGAGAGAGAGAGAGAGAGAGAGAGAGAGAGAGAGAGAGAGAGAGAGAGAGAGAGAGAGAGAGAGAGAGAGAGAGAGAGAGAGAGAGAGAGAGAAAGATAGAGAGAGAGAGAGAGAGAAAGAAAGAGCGAAAAAAATGTAACGAAAGAATAGAGAGACAAAGACAAAGAGAAAGGGCGAAAAAGACAGAGAAGAGAGCAATGCAAAAGTTTAACCTCGCTGAAACGGAGTAATCTGCCTCCCGTTGCATCCACCGCCGTAGAGAAGAAAGCCGAACCTCCATGCAACCAGGAGGAAATTTCAATCACAGTAAATGAAACGAGATTCCAAGTCTCGTTACAAACTTCGATCCTCGTGATTAAA
>BOPN01002329.1:18921-28921 GCA_017312705.2 Penaeus japonicus | reverse complement strand
GAGGAAGAAAGAGGTAGAAAGAAGGAAGGAAGGAAAAGGAAGGAGGAAAGATGAGAGCGGAAAAGGCAAGGGGGGGAGAGGGAGGAGTAAAGAGAGGAGAAGGGAGGAGGAAGAGAGGAGGAGGTGAAGGAGGAAGAAAGGAGAGGAGAAGAGGAAAAGGGAGAAGGGAGGAAAGAGGAAGAGAGAAGGAAGGAAGAGGAGAAGAGGAGAGGAGACGAGAGGAGAGAAAGAAAAAGAGAGAAGGAAAAGGGAAGAGAGGCAGAAGGAGAGAAGGAAGAGAGAAAAGTAGGACGAAGGAGGAAAAGAAAAGAAGGGAGGGAGGGAGGGAGAGAGAGGAGGTAGAGGAAGAGGGAAGAGAGGCAGAAAGAGACAGAAGAAGAAGAAAGAAGGAGAACGGGAGGAAAAGAAAGAAGGAACAGTAGAAAAGAAGGAGGAAGGAGGAAGAGAAAGGGGGGGGAGGAGGGGAGGGAAAGAGAGGAGGTAGAGGAAAAGGGAAGAGAGGCAGAAGAAGACGGAAGAAGGAGAACGGGAGGAAAAGAGAGAAGGAAGAGAGAAAAGTAGGAGGAGGGAGGAAGAGAAAGGGGGGGGGGAGGGGAGGGAAAGAGAGGAGATAGAGGAAGAGGAAGAATCTCGAAGCTGGCAATGCTGTAACGAAGAGTCCTACATGCTACATCCTGTGACATACCTTTTGTAGGACTGCCAAACCTCCTCCTCTGATCTTCCTTCCTAGGACTGGAGGAAGAGGAGGAGGAGGATGGAGAGGAGGGGGAGAAGAAGAAGAAGAAGAAGAAAAAGGAGGAGGAGAAGAAGGAGAAGAAGAAAAGGGAAGAGAAGGAGAAGGAGGGGGAAGAGGAGGAGGATGAAGAGGAGGGGGAAAAGAAGAAGAAGATATTGAAGGAGGAGGAGGAGAAGGAGGAGGAAGAGGAAGAGGATGAAGAGGAGGGGGAGAAGTATAAGAAGATGATGATGGAGGAGGAGAAGGAGAAGAAGAAAAAGAGAAGAGCGCCCGGAGTGTGCACGGAAGGGCGGAAGTTCCTCTGGCGGCTATGGGGACTTCGCCCTCTTTGGACGGCCGGCGCTGATCACCTGGAGGATCATCAACCCGCCGACCTCCTGGGCGTCGCGGATGAAGGAGGAGGAAGAGGAGAAGGAGGAGGAAGAGGAAGAGGATGAAGAGGAGGGGGAGAAGTATAAGAAGATGATGATGGAGGAGGAGAAGGAGAAGAAGAAAAAGAGGAGAAGATGGAGGAGGAAGAGGAGGAGGATGAAGAGGAGGGGGAGAAGAAGATGATGATGAAGGAGGAGGAGAAGAAGGAGGAGGATGAAGAGAAAAAGATGATGATGAAAGAGGAGGAGAAGAAGAAGGAGGAGGAAGAGGAGTAGTAAGAGGAGGAGGGGGAGGAAGAAGAGGAGGAGGAGGAGGAGGCGCAGGAGGAATAGAAAGAGGAGGTAAAGGGATGAGGATGAGAATCAGGAGGAGGAAGAGGAATAGAAGGAGGAATAGAAGGAGGAGGAGGAAAAGAAAAGATAACGAAGAAAAAGAAGAAGAGCAGACAGACGAGTAAGTAAGGATTCGCGGGTTTTAGATTTCGCGATTTGATTTTTAATTTTCGCGATCGGGTTCGATTCGGCCTACCGAAGGAATCCACTTTGTCTCTGGACGGTCGCGTTGCAGAGTAACTCGTGAGTTGCAGAGGAATTGGGAGTGTTGCAGGGTGACGTATATGTATTATGTGGTATATTGCAGATGGACTTAGTTCGATTGTGATGAATAAGTGGTGTGTTGCAAAGGGACTGGTGTATTAAAATGGGACTTGTGTGTTGCAGATGGACTTATTGTATTTGCTGATGAATGAGTGTTGCGTTGCAGAAGGGCTGGTATGTTGCAGAGGTACTTATGCAATGCAGTAAGACTGATGTATTGCAAAATGACTCATGTCTGCCAGAAGTACTGGTGTGTTGAGGAGTGATTGTTAGTGTTTCAGAGGTACTGGCGTGCGTCGCAAGTTGACTATATATTCTCAGACAGAATGCACTTTCATCATGTATAGAAATAGACGTACGGTATCTTTAAAACGTAAATCAAAATGGAAAAAAAAGGGGATACCAGAATCTGGTTTGCAATATTGAGCAATTTGGATAAATTTCCTACCAGGTATATATATATATATATATATATATATATATATATATATATATATATATATATGTATATTATAGGGATATCATATGATATATCCATTCATCTATATTTCATTAGAGTGATTTCTACTTTTTAATACGTTTCGTGAAGGAATTTCGTAATATCTTTTAAAGATATATTTCATGAGGGCATTTTTTGAAATATTTTTTCAATGGATTTCTTCTCATTCTTGTAGTGATTTCTTTCTTTATTGTATTGTCTTTCTTTTCATTCTTCTCGTCATTTCTGTTTTTCTTCCTTTGTTTTACTACTTTCTTTCTTATTTTCCCTCGTCTTCTATTCTTTCTGTCTTCTTCCCTCTTCCTCTATTCTTCCTGTCTTCTTCCCTCTTCCTCTATTCTTTCTGTCTTCTTCCCTCTTCCTCTATTCTTTCTGTCTTCTTCCTTCTTCCTCTATTCTTTCTGTCTTCTTCCCTCTCCCTCTATTTTTTTCTGTCTTCTTCCCTCTTCCTCTATTCTTTCTGTCTTCCCTCTTCCTCTATTCTTTCTGTCTTCTTCCCTCTTCCTATATTCTTTCTGTCTTCTTCCCTCTTCCTCTATTCTTTCTGTCTTCTTCCCTCTTCCTCTATTCTTTCTGTCTTCTTCCCTCTTCCTCTATTTTTTCTGTCTTCTTCCCTCTTCCTCTATTCTTTCTGTCTTCTTCCCTCTTCCTATATTCTTCCTGTCTTCTTCCTTCTTCCTCTATTCTTTCTGTCTTCTTCCCTCTTCCTCTATTCTTTCTGTCTTCTTCCCTCTTCCTCTATTCTTCCTGTCTTCTTCCTCTATTCTTTTTGTCTTCTTCCCTCTTCCTCTATTCTTCCTGTCTTCTTCCTCTATTCTTTCTGTCTTCTTCCCTCTTCCTCTATTCTTCCTGTCTTCTTCCCTCTTCCTCTATTCGATATGTAGTCTTCCCTTTCCCTCTATTACCTTTTCCTCTATTTATTCTCCTTGTGTCGTTTTTCTACTGTCTTCATGTTTATTTTTTCTTCCTCTCGTTCTTCATTGTCTTTTCTTCAATTTCTTTCCCTTTTCCTCGTCGATTTAATTTCTCTTTCCTTCTTTCCTTCGATTCTCCTTTTTTTCCTTCACCTCCTCTATCTGTCTCTCCTTCTTTCCCTCTTTATCTCTCTTTCATTCATTCCCTCTTTATCTGTCTCTCCTATTTCCCCTCTTATCATCTATTCTCTCTTTCTTCTCCTCTTTATACATCAGGATTAGGAGATAAGGTGGGGACGAGTGAGGGAGAAGAGAAGAGAGGAGAGGGGGAGGAAAGAGGAGGAGATAAGGTGGGGACGAGTGAGGGAGAAGAGAAGAGAGGAGAGGGGGAGGAAAGAGGAGGAGATAAGGTGGGGAGGAGAAGGGAAGAGGCGAGGGGGAGGAAAGAGGAGGAGATAAGGTGGGGAGGAGAAGGTAAGAGGCGAGGGGGGAGGATGAGAGAAGGGAGGAGGAAGAAAGGAGAAGAGGGGAGATAAGAGAAGAGACGAAGAAAGAGGTAGAAAGAAGGAAGGAAGGAAAAGGAAGGAGGAAAGATGAGAGCGGAAAAGGCAAGGGAGGGGGGGGGAGGGAGGAGTAAAGAGAGGAGAAGGGAGGAGGAAGAGAGGAGGAGGTGAAGGAGGCAGAAAGGAGAGGAGAAGAGGAAAAGGGAGAAGGGAGGAAAGAGGAAGAGAGAAGGAAGGAAGAGGAGAAGAGGAGAGGAGACGAGAGGAGAGAAAGAAAAAGAGAGAAGGAAAAGGGAAGAGAGGCAGAAGGAGAGAAGGAAGGGAGAAAAGTAGGACGAAGGAGGAAAAGAAAAGAAGGGAGGGAGGGAGAGAGGGAGTTAGGGAGAGAGAGGAGGTACAGGAAGAGGGAAGAGAGGCAGAAGGAAACGGAAGAAGAAGAAAGAAGGAGAACGGGAGGAAAAGAAAGAAGGAAGAGAGAAAAGAAGGAGGAAGGAGGAAGAGAAAGGGGGAGGGAGGGGGGACGGAGAGAGAGGAGGTAGAGGAAAAGGGAAGAGAGGCAGAAGGAGACAGAAGAAGAAGAAAGAAGGAGAACGGGAGGAAAAGAGAGAAGGAAGAGAGAAAAGAAGGGGGAAGGAGGAAGAGAAAGAGGGGAGAGGAGGGGAGGGAAAGAGAGGAGGTAGAGGAAGAGGAAGAATCACTAAGCTAGCAATGCTGTAACGAAGAGTCCTACATGCTACATCCTGTGACATATTCGGACCTTTTGTAGGACTGCCAATCCTCCTCCTCTGATCTTCCTTCCTAGGACTGGAGGAGGAGGAGGAGGAGGATGGAGAGGAGGGGGAGAAGAAGAAGAAGAAGAAAAAGGAGGAGGAGAAGAAGGTGAAGAAGAAAAGGGAAGAGAAGGAGAAGGAGGAGGATGAGGAGGAGGATGAAGAGGAGGGGGAGAAGAAGAAGATGATGATGAAGGAGAAGAGGAGGAGGATGAAGAAGAGGGGGAGAAGAAGAAGATGATGATGAAGGAGGAGGAGAAGAAGGAGGAGGAAGAGGAGGAGGATGAAGAGGCGGGGGAGAAGAAGAAGGAGGAGGAAGAGGAGTAGTAAGAGGAGGTAGGGGGGAGTGAGGAAGAAGAATAGAAGAAAGAGGAAGAGGAGGAGGAAAAGAAAAGATAACGAAGAAAAAGAAGAAGAGCAGACAGACGAGTAAGTAAGGATTCGCGGGTTTTAGATTTCGCGATTTGACTTTTAATTTTCGCGATCGGGTTTGATTCGGCCTACCGAAGGAATCCACTTTGTCTCTTGACGGTCGCGTTGCAGAGTAACTCGTGTGTTGCAGAGGAATTGGGAGTGTTGCAGGGTGACGTATGTGTATTATGTGGTTTATTGCAGATGGACTTGGTTCGATTGCTGATGAATAAGTGGTGTGTTGCAAAATTAAAATGGGACTTGTGTGTTGCAGATGGACTTATTGTATTTGCTGATGAATGAGTGTTGCGTTGCAGAAGGGCTGGTATGTTGCAGAGGTACTTATGCAATGCAGTAAGACTGATGTATTGCAAAATGACTCATGTCTGCCAGAAGTACTGGTGTGTTGAGGAGTGATTGTTAGTGTTTCAGAGGTACTGGCGTGCGTCGCAAGTTGACTATATATTCTCAGACAGAATGCACTTTCATCATGTATAGAAATAGACGTACGGTATCTTTAAAACGTAAATCAAAATGGAAAAAAAGGGGATACCAGAATCTGGTTTGCAATATTGAGCAATTTGGATAAATTTCCTACCAGGTATATATATATATATATATATATATATATATATATATATATATATATATATATATATATATATATATATACATATATACATATATAAATAAATAAATAAATATATATATATATATATATATATATATATATATATATATATATATATATATATATATATATACATATATATACATATATATACATATATATATATACATATATATATATATATATATATATATACATATATATACATATATATACATATATATATATATATACATATATATATATATATATATATATATATATATTTTTTTTTTTTTTTTTTTTTTTTTTTTTTTTTTTTTTTTTTTTTTTTTTTTTTTTTTTTTTTTTTTTTTTTTTTTTTTTTTTTTTTCTTTGCATATCTACTTATCATTTCTTATTCATCTTGGGTACGGAAACACTTATACTTCTGTTTGTTCTTCACCTTGTTCCTTGTGTGTGTTTTTGTTTTCTTGTTTTTAAGAAATACAAATATAAATGATATTCGGGGAACTTATAGAACAAATACTTAAGAACTTTGTCTTTGTGATCTCTGCAATTTTTTGTCCTATTTCTTTTATCTTGTTATTTTTAATATCATTATTGTTATTACTATCACCACGAGTACTACTTTCATCATTATTATTATCATCCTTATTTCTATCACAATGATAATTATCTTTATCGTAATCGTTATCTTCCTCATCCTACTACTCATCATCATCATCATAATCAAATATCATCATCATCATCATAATCAAGATCATCATCATAATCATCATTATATATATACTTACTCGTGTTCTTAAAATTATTAGTGTTATTCTGATTACGGTGTTAAGATCAGATTCCTATGTTCAGAGTGTTTAGTACCTCAACTCCTCTCTCTCTCTCTCTCTCTCTCTCTCTCTCTCTCTCTCTCTCTCTCTCTCTCTCTCTCTCTCTCTCTCTCTCTCTCTCTCTCTCTCTCTCTCTATCTATCTTCCTCTCTCTCTCTCTCTCTCTCTCTCTCTCTATCTATCTCTCTCTCTCTCTCTCTCTCTCTCTCTCTCTCTCTCTCTCTCTCTCTCTCTCTCTCTCTCTCTCTCTCTCTCTCTCTCTCTCTCTCTCTCTCTCTCTCTCTCTCTCTCTATCTCTCTCGCTCGCTCTTTTTTTCTCTCTCTTTCTTTCTTAACATTTCATTTCCCCCTCCCTCTCTCTCCCTTTCTCTCTTTTAGCGTTTCATACCCCCTCCCCCACTCTCTCTCTTTTTTTTTCTCTCTCTCGCGGTCTTTCTCTCTCTCTCTCTCTCTCTCTCTCTCTCTCTCTCTCTCTCTCTCTCTCTCTCTCGCAGTCTCTCTCTCTCTCTCTCTCTCTCTCTCTCTCTCTCTCTCTCTCTCTCTCTCTCTCTCTCTCTCTCTCTCTCTCTCTCTCGCAGTCTCTCTCTCTCTCTCTCTCTCTCTCTCTCTCTCTCTCTCTCTCTCTCTCTCTCTCTCTCTCTCTCTCTCTCTATATATATATATATATATATATATATATATATATATATATGTGTATATATATACATATATATATATATATATATATATATATATATATATATATATATATATATATATATATATATATATATATATATACATATATATATACACACACATATATACATACACACACAAACCCACTCACACACAGCGACAAACAAAGAGCTAAGACAGACGCTTTTTTCACTCGCCCTACCGCCCACCCGTCCACCCGTCCGCCCACCCGTCCACCCACCCGTCCGCCCGCCAGCCCGTCCGCCCGCACACTCGCCCGCCCGCGCACTCGCCCGCCCGTACGCATCCATCCCAAGGTCGCCCCGAGCACCGACGCCACCGCGACTGCCGCTCAAGATACACAGTGACGCATTTTAATTACGCTGATCGTATTCCTTGTCGAGCCAAGGTTATCGAGCGCGCGTTGGCGAAAGAGGGAGGGGGGTGGAAATTAAAGTGAGGGGAAGGGAAAAATGAGGGGAGGAGTTTAGCGTGAGGAGATTTCGCATGGGGACGTAGGGGATAGTATTGAAGGAGGGAGGCAAGTGAGGGGAGTGAATAAAGAGGGGAGGGATGTAAGTGAGAGGAGTGAAAAATGAGGGAAGGAATGTGAGTGAGGGGAGTGAATAAAGAGGGAAGAAATGTAAGTGAGGGGAGTGAATAAAGAGGGAAGGAATGTGAGTGAGGGGAGTGAAAAATGAGGGAAGGAATGTAAGTGAGAGGAGTGAAAAATGAGGGAAAAAATGTAAGTGATGGGAGTGAAAAATGAGGGGAGAAATGTAAGTGAGAGGAGTGAAGAATGAGGGAAGAAATGTAAGTGAGGGGAGCGAAAAAAGCGAGAATAAATTTTAGTGAGGGGAGTGAAAATGAGGGGTAAAATTTCAATGAGGGGACGATAAAAAAGGGGAAGAAAAGTAAATAAGAATAGTGAAAAGGAGGGAATAAATCTAAGTGAGATGAGTGAAAAATGAAGGAGGAGATTTCAATGAGGGGAGGTAAAATGAGGGAAGAAATTTCAACGAGGAGGGTGAAAATGAGGGGAGAAATTTCAATGAAGGAACTGAAAATGAAGAAGGAAGTCGGGGCGAAGTGAGGGGATAGGTGAGGGAGGCAAAGGATGAAGGTACGCGAGTTGAGAAAGAGATAGATAGATAGAGAGAGAGAGAGAGATACACTCACACAATAAGATATACATGGAAAGAAAGAGTGAAAGAGAAAGAGAGAGAGAGAGAGAGAGAGAGAGAGAGAGAGAGAGAGAGAGAGAGAGAGAGAGAGAAAGATTTGTCAATAAATGAAAATATCTTTATATGCTTGGAGGCCCTGTTTACCCACACAACTCTATGTATGTTGTTATATAATGAACATAATTGATCATGGAAATAAAATAATATATAACTTTTATTCATTTTTTTCAATTAATGCTAAAAGAAGAGGTCTTCATTCGCGAATATATATATATATATATATATATATATATATATATATATATATATATATATATATATATTTTTTTTTTTTTTTTTTTTTTTTCCTTTAATGATTTCATTCTTGAAAAAAAAAAAACACTAAAACGTTTTCGTTTTTTTCTCTAAAATCCTTTTATTTAATTTACATTTTATTGAAATTTGATCTAGTTTCTTCATCCATCTTATCTTTTTTTTTAAACATTATTCTTAGAATCTGAAGACTTGTGTTCGATGGTGACAGCTAACTATCATCTTCTAGAAGTTCCATTTATGAATTCGAAAAAGAGGGGAAAAATCCGAAAGAAATTGAATTCATAATTAATTAAAGCTTATTCACATATTTCTATTTAATCCTTTTTAAAAACTTTTTTCTCTCTTTTTAAATGGTTGGTTGCCTGTTCTCAGCCTCGCTTTCCATCACAACAAATAACAAGGTCTTTGAATCGATTTAATTATCGCTCTTGTTCTCTGACTTTCACGTTATCATTTGTTTTCATCTTCATTGTTTATCTAAGTTTGAAGTTTTCATTTTGTTCTTACAATTGTCTCTTGTAAGAACGGGTCATCCAGCGTCTATGAGAGCAACTGCTTATAACGGAAGGTTGAGTATCAAAGTTGTGAGTAATAGGGTTGTGAGTATTAGGGTTATGTGTATTAGGGTTGTAAGTAATAGGGTTGTGAGTATCAGGGTTCTGAGTATCAGGGCTCTAAGTATTAGGGTTCTGTGTATTATGGTACTGAGTATCAGGGTTCTAAGTATCAGGGTCATGTGTATTAGGGATGTAAGTAATAGGGTTGTGAGTATCAGGGCTCTAAGTATTAGGGTTCTGTGTATTATGGTACTGAGTATCAGGGCTCTAAGTATTAGGGTTCTGTGTATTAGGGTACTGAGTATCAGGGTTCTAAGTATTAGGGTCATATTTATTAGGGTTCTGAGTATCAGGGTTCTAAGTATTAGGGTTATGATTATTAGATTCCGAGCATTAACGTACTGATAAGCTTGTCGAGATGTTTAATGAGAAATACTTTAATTAAAGTAATAGCTGGGATTACACATTTGTATATGTTGATTTTTGTCATATGAATTATTCATTTTTATCATTATCGACTTAAAAAAAAAATCTAGAACGCATGAAGGTAAAATCAAAATGCAAAATCATATCACCAAAGAGTAAAGAAACAAAGGCAAATAAAATACAGATTTCGGAATAACCTTATAAAAAAATAAAAAAATAAAAAATAAAAACCCGTTATTTTCACAATCGAAGCTGAAGTATAAGAATCTAATTAAGAGTATTAAGGGGTGAGTTCAATCCATTATCCTATTGCGGTCGAAGCGTTGATGGCAGGAATGACAGAAAGGAGAGCTTTGCGTGGAGCTTGATACGTCGGAAGCTTCTGGAGGGCGAAGGATAGGAGGGAGAGGGAGCTGGGAGGGACACCCCCTCCTCCCCTCCTACCCTTTTTCTTTCACTTCTTTCCTCCATGGACTTCCTTCCTTTTCTTTTCTTCTGCTTCTCTTTTCTTTTCTTTTCTCTCCTTCTTCTTCCTTACCACTGCCCTTCGTTTCCCTCCTTCCAACTCTCTTATCCTTCCTTCTTTTTCC
>BOPN01002329.1:8921-11421 GCA_017312705.2 Penaeus japonicus | reverse complement strand
GCGACCAGTGACCGTATCAAGTGTGACTCCCCGCGCTGTAAAATAAGCTTCGTGATAGGAGTTCTAGAGACGATCTGTTTATCGTAAAGACACTGTGAAATGGGCCTCTGCCTAATTTCGAGGACCCGAGTGGTATGTGGTAGAGATAATGGAAGGGTTTGCATTTCGTTTAAAACGCTGAGCATAATCGGAGCTCAACATCAGCATAATGAAAGGGGACACACCCAACACGCGGTGTGATTTAAAGCGTTCGGACGCCGTTGGTGAAGGAACGGCACGGCGGCGAAATGGTACAATGGTACAAAGTGCTTGTTCCATCCATGTTCGACAACAGAAGAACTCTCTTGGCCACGACGACTAAATATAGATACAAACCGAGTGGGAAAGGCTCCTCCTGAGGGACTCCCAGACAAACGAGAGCAGGCAGGAAGGAGGTCCTCGTTAGGGGGAGACGGGGAGAGGGGGAGGGGGGTTAGGGGTGTTAGGGACAGAGGAGGAGGGGGAGAGGGGGGAGGAGGGTTAGGGACAGAGGATGAGGGGGGGGGGGAGAGGGTGGCAGTGATGAGGGAAATGGGTGGGAACTTCAGGGACGCTTCGCCACCGCCGCCACCGCCACCGCCGCCGCCGTCAACTCGGGGAACGGACGAACAGCCACATTCCAGGGCGATATTTATTCCTCCTTCGCCGCGAATAATTACTGTTATTTAAAAGCGTGAGCAAAACATGGCCGTCCCGATCCCCGCGCACCGCTCTAAGGACGAAAGGAGATTATTCAACCCGGTGTTTATTGCGTATTAAGTAATTACCCTTTGATTGCCTCCCATTTATCTTGCGTGCTCAAGACGCTGCTCGATCTTCCTTCGTCCTGTGCTTTTGTCTCATGCGGTCCGGTCCTCAACGTCCTTCTCCTCCGCGCGCAGACGACGAAGAAGAAATCAAGTTAATGAAGGGTCTGTCTCAGTGATTAGAGGAAAGGGGGTAAGCAAGCCAGATACAAACCACTCTTAAAAAGGGCTTTCAGAAGTTGGTAATTCAGACAGTTACAACACACAATCACTTTGTGTGTGTGTGTGTGTGTGTGTGTGTGTGTGTGTGTGTGTGTGTGTGTGTATTACAAAGAGTCAAATACAAGCGAAAAAATATTACACAAAACGGATCCCCAGATCGTATTCACTTGGAAAATGCGATCGGTGTTATTTTTGTCCATACTCTTTTTTTTTCTTTTTTCTTTTTCTTCTTTTTGCACACGGTACGAACTGGTAGTTTACGACAATTGAAGGGAAACTTCTGATTACTAGTTTGGGGTTGCATTTCCGCTCTCAATAACCCAGGGTAATGGAGGACCTGCTAAAGATATGAGGCTCCGTTGGATAGGCGACTATACCCTTAGGGCTGAAGGGGGGGGGGGGAGGATATCATTCACCGCCTCTCCCTCTGTCTGCAGGCGGGTTGTTTTGTACTCAACGTCCGCGCTCGAGACGCCCCGGGACGCTCTCTGCTGGCGCTTCGCTGGCGCGGATCTCAAGTGGACGCGCGAGTGCCAAAGAGCTGCCAGGTAGGAGGACGACCTTGCACTGCCAGTGAAAGGGAAAGCGGACCTCGCAAGATAGAGGTGTATGTCCTAACCTGATGATGATGATGATGATGATAATGGTAATAACGACAGCAGCAGCAAAAGACACAATAAATATGATAATAGCAATATGACCAACGACAATAGCAACAGCAACTGCAACAACAACAGCAGCAGAAAAAAACAACAACAACACCAACAGTGAAAAGAACTACAGCAACAGGATCAACAATACCTTAAAAAAACAACACTAATGATGATAATAACACCAAGGTAATTTCGACATCCGATCCGTCGGGGGCGATATATAATACGAAGCGCTTTACGTTTCCCCCGTCTACGGTCTACGATCCACGATCTACGGCAAATATCTCACACAACAAAGGCCGTCAGAGCACCTTCTGCTCATCCCAAATTGCAGCGTGCAACCGACTCCTCCGCGACTATCGCAAGGCTCTTAAACTCACCGCTGACCACCGAAACACGGGTTGCAGCGACCTTAATCAACAGAGCCGAACGGAAGGACTTTATTCAGACACGTTTATGCCAAAGATAACTATAATCAAGACGCCCCTTAAATCACCATCCCCGGATCTCGGGTAAAAGTGACTCTGACGAGATACTTCGTTAAGCTGTGACGGCAATACACCTGACAGTGAAATAACAGGCTGATTACGGTGCAGCTGCCTCGTGCTGACATCGCTTCAACTTACGGTAGCAAATGGGTATTACGCGAATGGACTGAATAGTCTTCACTTGACGTCTGCATATCGCTTAATGGGCCTCACGTACGTGGTCGTCATTACAGCTCAATGGGAGCGTAAACAGCTATGATATATGTGTGTGTGTGGCTGTCATAGCTCCCTGTGAGCTGTAAGGACGACTCCTTGAATGTGTGTGTGTGTGTATATATATATATGTGTATAT
>BOPN01002328.1:195573-198073 GCA_017312705.2 Penaeus japonicus | reverse complement strand
AGGCTTTACTGTGAATATTTGCCGATTTTAGGCTATTATACTCGGCGAACAGCAAGATGTAACATGCTCAGCAGGATATGACACCCAGGTCTTACTGGATTCTTCAGCACAAGATAACGATTACCTTTTTGCTGATCCCTGACTTCAGCACATGGACAATGGCACAAATAGGAGCATATATGCATATACATTCACATACTAAAAAACACAAATATGCACAAAGACAAGCAAGGATGTACGCATCTAAATATACCCCCCCCCCCTCCCTTACTAACACACACACCTTTACATACACCCAGGAAAAGATTCACACACACACACGCACACACACACACACACACACACACACACACACACGCACACACACGCACACACACACACACACACACACACACACACGCACGCACGCACAGACACGCGCACCTGGGGCGAGACCCCGCCTTACCTTCCCTAGGACGAAGTCATCTCCATCTCGCCACCTTGTCTTGTTCGGGGATGACCCTTCTCTTGACCTTGCCCGAGACAGACCTTAATATCCCGCTCCGCCCCTCTATACGAAGGTCCGAAAGGGGGTGGAGGGAGGGGAAGGAGAGGGGGAGGGGGAAAGGGAGGTAGAAGGGGGAGGAGGCAAGGAGGAACAGAGACCACACGCAGGTTCTTGTCGTCCCGTCTCCCGTGACCTCCTGGTGACCTTTTTTCGTCACGAGGTCGTACCTGGGGATCTCCTCCCTCTCTCGCACGTGTCCAACCTGAACATGGGAAATAATATTAAAGAAATATTAAACATTAATCTTTTTAAAAAAGTCAAAACGGCATCGGTTATTGTTTCTCGCCCAGTCTGACTTTGGGAAAAGAAAAGAAAAGAAAAAAACGCTTTTTAATATTCATATTTGTTCATCATTCATCCACTTATCTTTTCTTCCCTCCTCTACGCACATCAAAAGGACATCGATGTATACGTTATCGTTTGGCCAAGCCTCTAACTCTTTAAGCAGACAGAATCAGTTTTATGGCCCGAGCGATGCACGCCTTCCTAGTTTTGCTTTTGTAGTCAGGAGGAATCTTAGAGATCAACCTTAAGACGAGAGCTCTCCTCAACAAAAGCTCTTCTTTCATCTTAGACGACAATGATATACCGGTTCCTCTTGCCTTTACCTTTTTTTTCTCTTTTTTTCATACGCGTTTTTACTGTTATTGTAGATCCGGCAGCGGAGAATAGCGGATGAAGAAAAGGGGGATTAAGTATTTCGAGCGTGTTCTTATATGTACTACGAGGGGGATAGAAGGTAAGTGAATTAATGATCTCTTGTGCTTCGCCGTAAAAGAGAATGGAATTCTAAAACAAATTTCGAGGTCGGGCGCACCAGCTCGATCATGCGATGACAAGGTTGAAGACAGACGAGCGGCAGGACGTCCTCCTCGGCTCCTACTGAGGCGCACTTCGAGAATCGCCTTACATACAGACATACATATATGTGCATATATATATATAGATATATATATATGCATATATACTAAAACTGTGAAAGAGAAATAAGCAGAAAAGGAAAAGTCCTAGAGGGGAACAACACTTGTGATACAACGTGTAACGCAAAGAATTATTAGTGGGCGGAGACAGCTAATAAAAGGTTCGTCTATTACCTTAACCTCACATATATTATTTTTTGTGAAATTGCATATATCAATGCAGTTCCTTCTCAACAGATATTGAATTTCATGCTTAATAACTGCCATGCTTAGATTAGTATCTTTATTGCAGTGCTTAATGAATTGAAGAAGAAAAAACACAAAGCTCTGAATTACCTGTTACCTACTTGAGATTCCTTTTTTCCCCCTTTTCCACACTTTATTTTTTGTGGGTTTGAAAATGTCCTTCACATTTGTGTAACTCTTGGAGGACTTAACTTCACATAAGAATATAATTCTCTCCTTTTTTGAAGGTTTACAATTTGAAATTTCACACTTTATTTCTTCTTTCTTTTATGTTTGTTTATTTGCTTGTTTCGGGATCTGGTAAGCCTTCTTGCTTTCAGACTAATCCCCTGCTGAGACCTGCATGTCCTCTTGATTAGATGCGATACAAACTAGATAGACGATATCTCTATCCAACTCGCTTTCAGTGTATCCCAAACAGATACTCATTTTTTTGTCCGTTTAATATACTTTCCTCCACGGTTGTAGAAGTTTCTCAATTATAGCATTATCTTATTATTTTTTTCTCTCCTTTTTTCCCCTCTTTTCTCTTTTTTCATCACCTGCCTCGAGTTCTCCAAAGAGTCAGTACTTGGTTCACGCACTGTGTAGATATGTAGTTCCGCTATACTTGGCAATTTCTCTCCATGTCTGTTAGCATAGAAGAGTACCCAGCCAACACCCATTTTCAACCTGGTTCCACCCTCTATTGAGCAGTGGACAATTTCTTTATCTGTTTAAAATGCACATGCGTGTATAACTCTTTAAACACAGTGTAAGCAGAAACGTCAGATATTTCCATATCTAA
>BOPN01002328.1:182762-185262 GCA_017312705.2 Penaeus japonicus | reverse complement strand
ACTGAAAGCAGAGGGACCCTTGTAATCAACACAGCGATTAGTATATCAAATAAATATAAATCAACTCTCACATGTATATATCCCACTTACAAACACCACCGTACATGCACACAAACAAGCTAAAACATACACATGCACAAATACACACAAACACACACAAACACGCCTCCCTCCACATATACATCTCTCGTCGACTCGACTCTTCCTTCCTAGTTCTTCATCTTCATTTTCTTCTGCCCTCGCCAGGTCCTCCTCCTTCTACTCGACTTTTGTGAATAGACTTCTTAATGCAAAGACAACACACGTTAAAGCGGTTTTCCATCCCCCAGCGCAGTCTAACATTGAAGATCATTTCACCGTCTTGAGCATTGCATCAAACGCAGAGTCTTATCAGCTGCAAGCAAGGGAACAGGACAAACCAGTTCTGTATTACCTCGATCTCGCTAGCCACGTTTTATCAACGGTCAAGTCCTGCATCTCTGCAACTAGACACTCTCTTTTTCAGGCTCGCTGGCTTCGGGGAGGAGATACACTAGGGAGAGGGGAGGGGAGGGAAGGGGAGGGGAAGGGAGGGGAGGGGAGGAGGGATGGGGAGCGGAGGGGAGGGGAGGGATGGAGAGCGGAGGGGAGGAGAGGGGAGGGAGGGGAGGGGAGGGGAGGGGAGGGAAGGGGAGAGGAGGGAGGGGAGGGGAGGGGAGGGGAGGGGAGGGCAGGAGGGAGGGAGGGAGGGAGGAGGGAAAGGTGCCGGGAGGATATACACTGGAGGGAGGGGGGGAGGGGGGAGGGGGGAGTGAAGTAAAAATAGAGATGGTCAGATATAGAGATAAAGTTGGCTAGACGGAAGATGATAGATTGATAGATAGACAATAGAGAACACAGATTTGGAGATAAATAGAAAGATGTATAGGTAGATAGATCGATCAATAAATGAATAATCACTTAAGCAGAGAGACAGATAAAAAAGAGAAGGGTGATTCGTCAGTTAGACCGATTAATGACCAAATCGACAGATACACCGGGGGAGAGGGAGAGGGAGGGGGAGGGGGAGGGGTAGATGGGGAAGAGATGGGGTCCTCTTTTGGTGTCTCATATTGTCCCTAGATGGCTCTTTTCTTTAAGTGGTTGCAAGGTCTTGTAGTTGTTGTTACAACACTTTCTTCGTTAAGCAGCCATGAAAACGTGTGTCATGGTTTTGCTTCTATTTTTACATCCATTTTCTTTTTCATTATATGCACGCACGAATAAAAATATGTGTGTGTGCATATATCTTTCTGCCTACTGCACTGTCTGGGTGCCTATCTCTATATCTGATTATATGTCCATGCATTTGCCAACAATCGTATATATATATATATATATATATATATATATATATATATATATATATATATATATATATATATATATATATATATATATCCATATATATACCTAAATCCTAATCTAATTATTTTCGTTAGCTAATTCATATAATTTCCTATTTCCAATTCTGATTGCTTTTGTTTTATGTTTACCAATCCATTCTCCATTTCCCCCTTTCTCTTTTTTTTCTCTCTGTCTTTTTGTTTCTCTGTCTGACTGTTTCTCTCTCTCTCTCTCTCTCTCTCTCTCTATCTATCTATCTATCTATCTATCTATCTATCTCTAAATCTCCGTCTGTCAATCAGTCTATCCGTTCTCTCTCTCTCTCTCTCTCCCTCTCTCTCTCTCTCTCTCTTTATCTATCTATCTCTCTATCAATCTATCTTTCTATTGTTTCTCTAAATCTCCGGCAGTCTGATTATCTGTCTTATCTGTCTGTCAGTTTGTCTGTCCTTCTCTATTCTCTCTGTTTGTCTCTCTTTAAATGTCTCTGTCTCTATCTCTGTTTGTCTATCTATCTGTCTGAATGTCTCTCTCTCTCTCTATCTCTCTCTCTCTCTCTCTCTCTCTCTCTCTCCTATCTCTCTCTCTCTCTCTCTCTCTCTCTCTCTCTCTCTCTCTCTCTCTCTCTCTCTCTCTCTCTCTCTCTCTCTCTCTCTCTCTCTCTCTCTCTCTCTCTCTCTGCCTATCTTTCTCTTTCTCCCAGCTTATCTCTCTCTCTCTGCCTGTCTCTCTCTCTCTCTCTGCCTATCTCTCTCACTCTTCCATATTTAGCAAATATTGCCAAATGACCCACATAAATCCAAGCACAGGATAGATATCACACGATTTACGACTGAGCTAAGCCCTGGAAGCCACCTAACTGCGGTGAAAGCTCAGCGGTGTTTAAGAATGGATTGCTGCCCTCAACACCTCTTGCCCCCCCCCCCTCCCCCCACACACACCCTATCTCTTGCATCTGTTCCCCTCCCCCCATCATCGACCTCCACCTACATCCCTCCCTCCCCCACCCC
The DNA here is from genome assembly GCA_017312705.2 of Penaeus japonicus. NCBI lineage: Eukaryota > Metazoa > Arthropoda > Malacostraca > Decapoda > Penaeidae > Penaeus > Penaeus japonicus. The sequence continues at coordinate 182,887 of BOPN01002328.1, read as the reverse complement.
CTTTCATTTCTTCCACTATCAACCTCCGCTCTACTTCGCCCCCACCCGCCCACCCACCCACTCATCCACCCACCCACTCATCCACCCACCCACCCACCCAAAGCCATTTCCACACTTCTACTTCT
>BOPN01002328.1:160262-162762 GCA_017312705.2 Penaeus japonicus | reverse complement strand
TCTATCAATATATTATCATTATCATTTTCATTGCTGTTGCAATTATGGGTACTACGATTAAAATGATCATTATCATAATTATAATTACCATAATCATCATTATCGTCTTCATAATCGCCATTAGCATCCTTATCCTTAACCTTATCATTTCATCATCACCATCAATCTTATCCTTATCATCATCATCATCATCATTATCATCATCATCATCATGCTTATTCATATCATCATCATCATCATCCTTATCCTTATCATAATCATCACCATCAAGTAAATGATACTCATATCAGTGCAAATATTAACAATTATGATAATGATAACAATATTGGTATTGCATCACTAATGGTAACAATTCAGAATTGCAAGAGGCGTTAGTCATAACAGCTGTAGTAGTAAATAAATCACAGTGGTACAAATGATGATAGGGATCTCGTACTTGATAATGGTGATAACTATACTACTATTACTGGAACAAATATGATGATCACGATGAGATGAATCGCAGTATAGGTAATTGCAACTGGCCGCAACATGGCAACTGTATTGCTAATGGTAAATACCAAGTATTAGGTTACAACAGGCTTCCTCTACCAAGAAATCTCAATAAATCAGCTGTATTTTCCCAGAACAGAATAGGATGCCGGAAGTAAACAACACCCATTTCAATCTATGAGGCGACGTACATACCCGGAATACTCACTCATAACTGTATTTATAAACATGAGTCACGCACGGGCTTAGCTACCTTCCCCCACCCCCCACTCCTCCCCTTATCCCCCTCCTCCTTGACCCCTACCCCTACCCATACAGCCGAGCCTCTTACCCAAACACCCCTTCCTATCCACCCAGCGCCGTGGCGCCGTTACGTCGTTATATCTTTTGTACATACAGACAGAGATATGCGCTCTCACATCCATGAATACAAATATGTAAACACATATACACATACACATACACACATAAACACGGTGAGAGGGACACACACACACACACACACACACACACATACACACACACACACACACACACACACAGAAACACATACACACACATACTTCTCTTCTCCGGAAGTTAGGGGCGGGTAAAGAGGAATGACTTACTGGAGTAGAGCTCTCGCCTTCATTGGGGAAGGCTCATTTTAGTTGTGATAACTTAAGGTAACTTCCTAAAAAAAAATGTGTGGTTTCTTTAGGCTTAGTATGCCTGGTTGATTTTCTTTTCTTTTTTTATTGCTACAGTTGTTTACATTTTACTTCAGTTTTTGCTTATTTCTTCCATCGCTTCTCAGTCCCCCTTCTATCTATAGTATTCATGCTAATTCACACTTACGCAACAAAACATTTCCATTCAGTCTAATACATTTCCCTCTCTCTTCAAAATGAAATGTTCTGAGTTGTATATAATAACATACTAAACTTTCTCCTAACCTTCTACTCATGTTATATATCACTTGCCTTGAAAAACGTTGCCTCCCTCTTTTACAGCACACTGATCCACTTCTGTTTTAAGGTCTCTCTCTCTTTCTCTCTCTCTCTCCCCCCCTCTCTCTCTCTCTCTTTCTCTCTCTCTCTCTCTCTCTCTCTATCTATCTATCTATTTTCCTCTCTCTCTCCCTCCGCCCCTCCTCACCCCTCTCTCTCTCTCTCTAACTCGCTCGTTCAATTTCCATCTTCCCCATCCCTTCCTCTCTCTCTCTCTCTTTATCCCTACATCACCATACATCTACAACAACCTCTCCCTCCAGCCCCCTCCCTCCCCGTCCTCAAAGGTATGCCAGCGCCTCCCCCGGGAGCGGCGCCTCCCAGCCTCCGCCTCCTTCTGCACCCATGCGCCACCAGAGCCCACCACCCGCCGCCGCCCGAGGCAAGGGCGGATCTCCCCGGCCCGCCCTGGTTACTATGTTGAACGCCCCTGCATATGCCGCTAATGTGTCCTCTCCTGTTTCTCGGCCTTTGTGTTTCATCTGCTCCTGTTCTTTCTCTCTTTTTGCTATGGTTCTTTTTCGTTTTTTTTCCTTCATTTCCCTCGACATTTCGTTTCTTCTTCTTTTTTCTCGGCGCCCTTCCGCCTCTTGTTCTTTCCTATTCTCTGGCTCTTCCTTGTTTATCCTATCTTTTCTTCGTTCTTCTTCTCCAGATGCTCTTCCTCTCCTCACTCTTCTTCCTTTTCCCATTTTTTTCTTCTTTCCTTTTCGCTAATCTCTTCCTTATCATCCTGTTCCCTCCCTTCTCCATCTCCCCCTGATCCTCCCTTTATTCATCCCTCTCGTTTTGGTCCTCCTCTTTACCTTCCCTTTCCCCCCCTTTCCTTCTCTTTCATCTTCTTCCTCCTCCTCCCCCATCTCCACATGTAACTCCCTCTATCCCCCCTCTTCCTTTTCGGCCTCCTCTTCATTTGCCTCCTCCTCCTCTTCCACCACCCCCTTCTCCTGCTTCTCCTCCTCTTCCCATCCCCCCCTTTCCTCTTCCTCCTCCTCCTCCTCCTCCCCCGGCGCAACGGG
>BOPN01002328.1:140262-145262 GCA_017312705.2 Penaeus japonicus | reverse complement strand
AATTGGTAATATATTCTGATAATAATTATAATGTTGAATAACAATGATACCACTTTATATCCCGAGATAGTAACATCAAGAAAAATATTTAGCTTTGCGATAATAATGTCATTTAAAAATCTGTTATTATTATTATTATTATTATTATTATTATTTAAGAAAAATAACAACTTTAACCCAAATATATCAATCTTTCTTGGTTTTCTATTATGAAGTTGGCAGTATCAGTCAGTTGCTACGACTCACAATTTAGATAATTCCGCTGTATTTGATGACAAAGATTGCATATTGCTATCATTTAGAAACTACTATCGCATTCTTAATACAGCTAGCGTATAGTTAATCCTATCAAGGAGATATATCTCAATGCCCTTTGTTTCCTCCCACTAAAGGCTTTAACCAACAGTTTACAAATAAACATTGGAAGAAAAAATGGCCATGGAAAACCCAGTTCTACTTGAGGTTGACATTTTTATGCAAAGTTCAGCCGTCCTTTGCGTCACATGAAGCCAAAGATGTGTTTTAGGGACTCAAATGTTTCATGCAAAAATGTGTTTTAAATACTACTAATCACTTATTATCACTTATATGGTTACTCCCACTATTTCTCTTACTATTTCAAGACATTTTATATGTCTGTGTACTCAGAATACTGACAACAACAACAACAAAATAATAATAACTACTACTTCGACTACAACTACTTGTACTTTTACTATCATCTCTACAACTATACGCGTTATTGCACCCTTGCAACAAGTACTAGCATTACTACTCCTCTACTACAAATTACTACTACGAGAGCCGCACCTACCGCTCGCACAGCAAAAGGCAAGTCTAACAAGGTAAGATACATTAGAATAAAAGAAACAGAGAAGAGTGAAAAAAGTCACCCATTTAAGGTAGACTGAATCATTTACGAGTCGCGAAGGGAGTTGCAGCCTTAGAATCTCCAGACACAAGACTAAGAAATCAAGGGAACAAATAATGCTTTATCCTAGTAAGGACCTACGAACAGGTTTATTAATTAACCAGTTAGACCCAGTCAATCAATAGGCCATAAAGCCAAAACTAAACAGAGTTGTGCTTATTATGTATTGTGCATGATGGGAAGAAAAAAAAGAGATTAAGAAAATTGGCTAAATATAATGGACACTCATTCAAATTTGAATAAATGTCGGGATGTATTTAAGTATTTTGAGAAAACATTTTTTTAAGGTAAAGAGAGTTATTAAAGTTCCTCTTAAACCGTTTGATTCATTAGAACTATACAAATCATTGCATATCACTATTCATCATGCTTTTTGTGTACCTCATGACAGAAACAAAAAAGACAAATAAAGAAAACAAAAAGATAAAAAAAACATATCAAAAGACAATAACACCACCAATGATCCCAATGTAAACCATAAAAAAAGAAAAAAAAGGACAAAATTTAGAAGAAAAATCTTAATCCTACATAATCTTCCAGCGACACACAGTTCCTGGCCATCACCCACCATAAACCACAGAATTTAAAATTGAGCATCGACAAGAAAAATAGCAGATTATTGGTTCCAGGAAGGTCAACAATACTCCGAAAACTCCTGAGTGGGCACGAGCACACCTCACCTCCAGGGATGCGGCTGATATACCTTTTTTTTTTTTTTTTTTTTTTTTTTTTTTTTTTTTTTTTTTTTTTTTTTTTTTTTTTTTTTTTTTTTTTTTGTCTAGTTTGAATTATTACTTTTATTGGCATTGAAGTTTCCTTGTTTATGATGTTGGTTTTAATGGTTTTCATACGTTTTGTATCACATTTTCCTATTTACTTTTATTCCTTATAGTCTGTTTATTCTTGTTTTGATCATGCATATAGTCCACCTTATTGATTCTTTATCTATGCAATACCACCCTTTTTATTTCTCGTTTTTCATCTCTACACCCTTTGATCTTATAAATAACCTACCCAAGACTCACAAAACGGGCAGCGTGCCAAGCATCAGCCAAGGGGTCTTCCTGCCATGCCTAACCTCCTCACACCGGACTTCGCGTAGGTGTGACCACATCTCTTATATAGCCCGGCCTGTCGTACAAACCCTTGCATAATGTGTTGTAATGCCAAGGGCTGACTCGTGTTGAAATAAGGGGGGGAAGGGGGATGTGGGAGGTGGATGCTGGGGGGGGGGGGGGGGGGGGATGGAGGGTGATCTGACTTTTTTTCCCCCCCTGATTCTGTTCTTTATTTGTCTGTCTTTTCGATTTTGAAAGGTTTGTGGGAGTTGAGGAAAGGGTGGGCGTGAGATGAAGGCGGCTAGGAGAGGGGGGGGGGGGGTGATTCTGTGCATTTTGGTCCTTGTTAAGATTTAATAAAAGAAAGGGGCGGGCTTGGTAGTCTTTAATAGTTTAATTAGGGGTTTATATGTTAAAGTGATTTTCTAAGCGGCGAATCTTTGTCTCTCTCCCATTCTACTAATGTAGGTCTCTTTTAAGTATTGCTATTAATTTTTGGTCTGTACTCTTTGTCGGGGGTGAGGGGGGGGGGGTGGAGGTTGGGGGTGATGTTGCAATCTCTATCCTCTTTTTAGTTTCGGTTTTCATTTGAATGTGACCATCGTCTTTGCCATGAATTGTTTAACTAGTATTTTATTCTTACGTCAGGTGTTTCCCCTTTTGTTGCTTATTCTTAAATGGAAATGAGTAATTTTATATAGCAAAATGCAAAATTCGATTATTTATTTTGTTACTTAATCGTAATGATATTAGAACCATAATTACATATCTTTTGTAGTGAAATCAATTGATTTGGATTAACATTTTTCCTTTTATTAATCTTATTGTTATTCCAATCATTACTAATATTATAATTATTTTTTTTTCTAGTTGTTATCATTATCATTGCTTTATCATTATTATTATTACAGCATATCATTATCATTATTAGTCTTTTATTGCTATTGTCAAGGAACTCGAACCAAAAATTTGGAAAAAGGTATATATTTTTTTAACCCCCATCCTTCCTTATCTCATACTCTCCCTCCCCTGCTCTCTTACCCCTCTCCCCTCTCTCTTCCAACCTCCTCTTGCCTTCTTCCTCTCTTTTCCCCATTCCCCATACCTCCCCTATTTTCCCCTCTCGTCCTTCCTCGTCCCCTCTTTCCTTCTTTCCACTCTCCTTCCCCTTTCCCCTCCCCCAACTTCCTCTCTCCTTTCCATCCTTACGCCCTCCTTCCCTAACTTCCCCTCCTCCCCCTCTCCCCCTCATTCCCTTCCTTCTCTTCTCTGTCCCTGTCATTTCCCTCCTCCCATCCTCTTTCTTCCCCGCCTCCTCTCCCCATCCCCATCCCCATCTCTCCCCTCCTTTCCCTCCTCCTCTCCCCTCCTTCCCCCCTCGCACAGGAAGTCATCACCGCGCGTAACAAGAGCGAATTCCTGTCTATGAGGCTTGTCGTCGCTGCCTCCGAAGAGTATAATGTATTGCCCTTTTAAAGAGGTTTGTGGATTTCGGCTGACAGCTCGACTTCTCGCGCCGTGGTGATACGTCACACTTTTGGAAACGAGTCTTGAAGATTCTTACACTTCAAAATTTCTCTCTCTCTCTCGCTTTCTCTCTCCCCCTCTCTCTCTCTCTCTCTCTCTCTCTGTCTGTCTTTCTCTCTCTCCCTATCTCTATCTCTATCTCTATCTATCTCTCTCTATCCTTCTCTCCCCCCCCTCTCACTCTCTCTCTTTCTCTCTCCCTCTTTCTCTCTGTCTATCTTTCTTTCTCTCTCTCTCTCTCTCTCTCTCTCTCTCTCTCTCTCTCTCTCTCTCTCTCTCTCTCTCTCTCTCTCTCTCTCTCTCTCTCCCTAGTCCTGGGTGAAGAGACGGTGTTGATGATTATTATGGATTAAAGCATAATGATAAACGCTGTCTGCGAACCTCATTATTAAATGCAAATGATAAATTCGCAGTAATGAAGGTCGATAATAAGGGATAATAAGTGCAGATAATTAGGAGTGCTATGGTCTATTATGCATACGTCTTTATGTGGATCGTCTACTCTACTCTTTCCCTCGCTCATTTCAGCTTATTTTTGTTTCGGTCTTTCCTCGTTTTTCGTTTTCCCCATCTCTTTTTTTTCATTGTCTTTTTGTATTTTGTTTTCTCTGTCTCTGTCTCGCCTTGTCTGCTTTTGTTTTGTGTTTCTGTCTGTCTCTGATTCTGTTTCTCTCTTTCTCTCTTCTATCTATGTCTATCTATCTTGTGTTTCTGTCTTTGTCTCTGTCTCTCTTCCTCTATATCCTTCTCTCTGTCTCTCTCTCTCTCTGTCTCTCTCTCTCTCTCTCTCTCTCTCTCTCTCTCTCTCTCTCTCTCTCTCTCTCTCTCTCTCTCTCTCTCTCTCTCTCTCTCTCTCTCTCTCTCTCTCTCTCTCTCTCTCTCTCTCTCTCTCTCTCTCTCATTCTCTCTCTCTCTCGCTCGCTCTTTTTCAACCACCCTCTCTCTTATTTCCTGTGTCCTTCCCTTTCCCTCATGGATTATTTTCTTTCATTCTCTCTCTTCTTTAACTTATTCCCCCATACCATTCCTTAGTTCTGGTCGTTGTAGAAGAAGAAGAAGAAAAAACTTATCAATTTATCTACCACCCTTATTCATTATCATTTATTCTTCCTATCGTTCATTATCGAGCGCGATTAACTCTTTTTCTTTTAATGATACGTTTCTAAGCTTCAGCAGGTCAGATCAGAATTTATATCCCCATTGTTATAATAACCTTTTTTTCGATATAAGTAGCATATGTTGATACCAGTTTAAAAGTAATTGGCTTACTTAAAGATATCTATGAGAGATAAAGTCGATTCTCTAAATACTCGGTTCAGAATGTTGATCAATTCTTTAAAAAAAATTGATCTGGATTCCTTCACTTGGTCTTGTTTTATGACTGCTTGTAAAATGTGGGTTTTCCTCCCGAGAACCTTTCTCTGTAACTAGGTGTTCTGGATTTCTCGGTCTCTCTCTCTCTTTATATATGTATATATGTATAT
>BOPN01002328.1:120132-127632 GCA_017312705.2 Penaeus japonicus | reverse complement strand
ATTCATCCATATTAGGAATTTATCCGTCGCTTGCAGTCTGATGCAGAAGGCATAGCGATGAATGATTGTCTGAGGAAAATATCTAGACTATGTGAACGCCTTCGTTCTGTGCATTAAATCTTTGGTTATCATTTCTCTGCTCAGCCGCCTGTGTTATTATTATCAGCTCCACAAGTACGCATGTTTGGAAATTGTGAGTATTTGATTCTTATTGCCCCCCCCCCCCTCCCCCCGTGTCTTTCATCTCCCTGTTTGAATGTGTCCTTGTCCGTCGGCTTGTCTTTATCCTCCCCACATGCTCTCCTCTTTATAGCTGTCTGTCTGTCTATCTGTCCGTCTGTTTGTATATCTATTTGTCTGTTCGTCTGTCTGTCTGGATGTCTGTCCGTCTGTTTATTTGTCTCCCGGTCTGTCTGTCTGTCTGTATCTCTCTCTCTCTCTCTCTCTCTCTCTCTCTCTCTCTCTCTCTCTCTCTCTCTCTCTCCCTCTCTCCCTCTCTGTCTCTCTCTCTCTCTCTCTCTCTCTCTCTCTCTCTCTCTCTCTCTCTCTCTAGAACGAATTTTGAAAGACAGTGCTAATTTCCCAAGAGTCAGAATCCAATGTTAAACGTCATATCTTAGGAGGTGGATAGGAGGGAGGATAAGGGTGTTAAGGGATAAGGAATGGGGAAGAGAAGGAATACATAATGATTGGGAGGATGGGACAGATGTCAAAAAAGGAGGGGGAAGGAGGAAATGGGGGAATTATTGGGGACAAGAGAGTAATAGCAGAAGGATAGGTGGCTGGGTAGATGGGTGGGTGGGTGGGTGAGAGAGAGAGAGAGAGAGAGAGAGAGAGAGAGAGAGAGGGAGATATCACAGGCGCTTGTCTCATTACCTGGATCTAATTGCCTGTCGGATTTTGAAACGAGTTTTGTAGTCCAGACTCGTTGCCCGGGGTGGGGTGGGGGGTGGGCGGATTGGGGTGGGTGGGGGAGTGATTTTGGAAGGGGAGGAGGTGGAGAAATGGGATGATAGGGAGCGGGAGAAAGAGGACGAGAGGGGAAGGAAGAGGAGGACATACAGGCGAGGGGAGGTGGGGGTTGGGGGTGGAGACATTAGGTGATGGGGTGTGGAAAAAGGGAGGGGGTATAGGGGGACATGGAGTTAGGTTGATGTGGAGCAATGTGGATATTGGGGAGTGTAAGAAAGAGATGGAGGAAGAAAGAAAGAAAGAAAGAGGAAGATAGGAGAGAGAATGATCAAGTAAAGGAGGAGGGACGTGGGAAGGTGGAAGGGGGGAATGAAAGGTAAGAGGAGAAGAAGAAGGGGAGAATGAAAGAAGAGATAGGGGGATCAGGAAGATACAAATGGAGAAAAGAAAGAAGAGGACAGGGAGATGAACAAAGAGGAAGAAGGAGGATAACAGGATGGCATAAAGACAATGAGGAAGAGAGGAATAGAAAAACGAAGAGAAGGAGGGGGGGGGGGAGGGAGTGGTGTAACTATGGAGAGATAAGGCAAAAGAGGAGGAAGAGGGAGGGGTATAATGTTACCTGGAAGATTGTGGATAAAGAACCGAACAATTGAGATTGATAAATGGATGAAACAAGTTATTCAATACTAGACAGATAGGCAAACAAAAACATTTATTTACGAATAGTAATAATAAAAAAAACATCGGATTTCCCCCGAGGTTCAACAAAAAGGTAAAGATCCAACGTTAAAAAAAGAGAGGAAGAAGAAGATGAAAAAGAAAGAAAGAAAGAAAAACAACAGACTCACGCATCACACCTAACGTGAAATGATGGAGTGAGTGGGTGTTTTACACTCGCCCATCCTCCCCTCTCCTCCCCCCACCCTCCGCCCATCCCCACCCTCTGTGTGAATGATGTATATAATCTCTAAGGCAATAAGTGATATGTAATTCAGGGCCTGTAAGGGAGAGAAATTACCGGGTGCGTCTTTCTTGATGTATCGTCTTGGCGAGAGACGATGGTTCGGAACCAACCCAAGAAAGAGATTGGTGATTGCTTGGGGTATGTCTGTCTGTCTGTCTGTCTGCCTGTCTGTCTGTCTATTTCGTATGTCTGCGTAAACGTGTCATTTTCTTGTCGAACAATTTTTTTTCTCTCTTTTTCTCTTTGTCACGGTTGTTATGTTACTGTCACTGTATTTTGTGACCTGTATATATTAGATGAGATATGTTGATGATTCTGATTGGAGGCTGACTGTAATGGTTGTGTTTCGTGGCTTTTGGGTTGGGGTTTTGGAAATGGAGATCCTGGAACAATGTTATGGCAAAAGTGATTTTTTTATGATAATCTTTTGAGGTTGATGTACATTACGTTCACCTCTTTCGCTGTGTACGAAAGTAAGTGGAAATATTAGCACCAATAGCAGATCCGTAACAGATACGCGTGTACCCCTTGGGCGTTATCTCTCCTCGGGGCAAGCAAGTAAGCAAGCAAGCACGAGAGAAGCCACGAGGAACCACGAGGGGCCAGTGAGCAAACTTTTCATCATTGGCATTATATTTCTACTTTTACTCTGTTGTGGGCCACCGCGCCCGGTTCACGCTTGTCGTTCTCATTTTGTTTTTTTGTTTTTTTCGTGTTTTGTTTTTTTGTTTGTTTTTTGTGTTTTGCTTTTTGTTTTCGAAGGGGGAGCTAAGTTGGTTATCCTTTATCAAGATATAAATGGTATGGATTAAAACACTTAAAACATTTTTTTGCTTTATTTTTTTTTATTTTTATTTTTTTTTCATAATTGAACTATGGATGCTTGTCGCTTTTTATTATATATTTTTTTCTCTCTCTTTTCTTGTTTTTTCTTCTTCTTTTTTGTCTCCGATTGGTTATTCCTCATCGAAACACTTGAACCCTTTTTGTTTTGTTGTTCTTATCTATTTTGACACCTATTACAGACTATAACAGAACTTATTTCAATAGCATCACATTCTCATTAAATACAAACAGCTCTATCATAGATTCGGAAACTATACCCGTCTATATTATTCCATAAATATTTACTTCTTTGCTATAGCTTTCTCTCATATAAGGAACCTCCTCTATTGCAGGGGTTGCCAGGGTCAATAATTACGGTGCGTTCGGTACCTAAAGCAACCGCTCTAAAAAGATGAAAGTGCATACCCTATGACCCTATTTATGAGGCATTTTGTAAGAAGGTTAATAATCATGAATGCATTTAGCTTTTATCTTTGATATCTTCTCGAGCTTAAACCGTCTAGATCAACGGTTCATTGAAAGTTATAAACCCCCTCCTTTTAAATAGCAATATTGAAATGTAACATTGTATGGAAGGGTTGTAGTTAATCTTTTTGATAAATGATAGCCTCGTATAGGAATATAAATTGTAGCTTTTTCATCTGACTTTCGGAGTTACTCTTACGCCCATCAGTGGACCCTTCTTCAAGTGTTTGTGGACCCTATGCTAAGAACCGGTGGATTTGATGTACCAATAAAGGTTTCAGTAAAACCCAGGTATCTTCTGTTAAGTAGGCACTGTTAGTCGCTCTCTCTTTCTGTGGATGTGTGCGTATATATATGCACACACACACATACACACACACACATATAAATATATGTGTGTGTGTGTGTCTGTGTGTGTGTGTGTGTGTGTATGTATTCATATATATATATATATATACACAAAGAGAGAGAGAGAGAGAGAGTAAGAGAGACAGCCAGACGACCAAATCAACATAGAGGAAGAAAGCAAAAGCACACACACCCACACACCCATACGCACCCATACCCACACAGCACTCCTGCATGCACCACTCCCACTACGTCCTCACCCAGATAAATCCTTCATCCTCACCCAGATACCTACAAAAAGCTCCCCACAGAATCAACTGCATCTGCTCGCCCGATGACTTCATCCCATCTCTTGATAGCCAGAGACTCTTCAAGATCATCAAAACCGGAAAAAAATGATGTTAACACGATCATTAATGTTGTTCTAATGTTGCTCACATTCTGCAAATCAACACGATACAAGCAACACCCACGCTACAACGAATGCAATGCATTCACAACAACACCAATGTGATTATCCCTTTGATATCATGATTGCTGCCATATTAGGGCTCGATGGAGAGGTGTTTCACTGACCATAATTACTTGTTATCTAATCCTTTCTATCGACTGTTATTAGTAGTGTTGATGCTATTATATGTTCTATTTAATGTAACAAGTAGAGGTGTTATTGTATGTATGTGCTCAGTGTGAATTGCGTCATCATCTTTATTATCAGTATGAGATAAAGTTATATCTAGTTCTGTTACTATGATTGCGTTAGCATGTTGCAATGCTACTAGAAGTTGAACTATCTAATACAATCAGGAGATTAATCTTACTTCGTACGCAAAGCAGCTCGTCCTATCTTCTCTGCAGTTCTTTCACTCCACATCTTCCTCCACCTCCACTTCCACCTCCACCTCCAATCTTTAAGACAACACCCCCGCCTACGCCTCGACCCCGCCCGCTTCATTGCGTTGAGGACGTCTCCCCCCTCTCACCCCCTCTCACCCTTCTCCTTCTCTACCCCTACCCCTCCATGGTCTGTTTCGTCTTTCGCTCGCTTTCCCTTCCTTTCTTCCTCTGTTTCTAGTTTCTCTCTTTCTCTTATTTTATCTTCGTTTTCTCTCTCTATTGATGCTTTCTTTGCTTTTATTTTTCGTTGCTTCTCTTTTTTTCTTTTCCTTGATTTTGTTGCATGCCCTCCCCCTCCCCCATTCAGTCTCTTTTCCCCACCTTCTCTCCTTCTTCCGCCCTCCCTCTTGCCTATTTCCCTTCACACTTCTTCTATCCCTCTCCCTCCCTCCAGTCCCTCCCCCATCCCGCCTCCACTCATCCCCTCACTTGTCCCCCGGGTCGCCCTATCCCACGCGCCCCTGTCAAGCCACCGCGTCAATTGCTAGGTATCCTCACCCATCCACACCTGTGATATTCCTCCGACGCCCACGTGTGGGTCGACGCCCACGCGAACACCAACGCTGTGCAGTTTCGTCGACGCCCGCGCAGCCCACGCCGGGCAGGATGGCCTCCGTCGGCACGGCCGGCCGTAGCAGCGGCGGCAGCGGCGCTCGTTGCGTGATGGGGCCGATTGCTTCCTTCATTTGGTTAATCTTTGATTTATGTTTATCCATTTATCTATTCTTTTTGTGCTTATTCGCTTTGTTTCTGCTTGAGTCTGCGGGGAGATTGTTCACCTACACTTTTTGGCAAATGTTTGTCCATATACTTTTTTATTTGTCTACTCTTTTATTTACCTTGTTTTTTCTTCTTCTTCTTCTTCTTTTCTTCATTTTCTTTACTTATTTTTTTTTCTTCTTTTTTTCTCTTTTTTTTTGTATATTCATGTGTTTCATTCCCTTCCTTTTTATTTTATGTTCTCATGTTTCTCCTGTTTTTTTTGTCTGTTGTTACCTCCTCTCTCGTCTTCCTTTTTTCATAGATTATATTTATTTATTTATATTTTTTCCCTTTTATTTCTCTTTGAGAACCTCTTTTCATTCGTACGTTTACTTACATTTTGTTCTTCCTAGTTTGTATCTCTTCATCTTCTTGTCAGTTCTTCATTTCACATTCTCGCATCACTCTAAGATTTCCTCTCCTGATTTTTCCTCCCGTTCCCTTTTAAGTCATCCTCTTATTGTTGTCCTTTTGTCCATATTTCTTTGTTTATCTATTGTTTCTCATATTGTTAAGTTATCATCGTTTATTCCTATTTCTGTCTTTTGTTACCGATGCATTTTCCTTTTTTTTTCGTTCGAGAATATTTCTTGAATTTCAATTATTCGCTGTCTTGGTGGAGAGAATGAGAGGGTGGATATGGAGGAGGAGAGATGGAGGAGGAGGAGGATGAGGAGGAGGAGGAGGAAGAAGAAGGAAAATAATGTGGAGAAAAGGAAGGGAAGTTCTTTAATTCAGTGAAGCGCGAGTGCGTATCTGTATCTATGTATGTGCGTGCGTGGGAGTGTGTGTTGTGTGTGTGTGTGTGTGTGTGTGTGTGTGTGATGTGTGTGTGTGTGTGTGTGTGTGTGTGTGTGTGTGTGTGTGTGTGTGTGTGTGTGTGTGTGTGTGTGTGTGTGTGTGTGTGTGTGTGTGTGTGTGTGTGTGTGTGTGTGTGTGTGTGTGTGTGTGTGTGTGTGTGTGTGTGATGTGTGTGTGTGTGTGTGTGTGTGTGTGTGTGTGTCAGTATGCAGGTGTGCTTTAATATTCGGGCGCATATTTAGGTGTGATTGTAGTTTTTTTTTTTTTTTTTTTAATGTCACTGATGTGTGTGCTTGAGTGTGCGTGTAGAAGTGACTCCTTGGACAGTTCAATTAATTATCTTCCTTCGAGAAAGCAATAAAACAGATCAGTAAGTGATAACTCCCCCCCCCCCCCCACACACACACAAAGAACAAAAAAGACACGAGTCTGAACGAAAGATAAAAATCTAACGATAACAGGTATTCGGTAATTAATTCAGCGATCGACTTATTTACCGCCTGCCTTACTGCCTCCCCCCCCCCCCCCACACACACAACTGACCTCCTACTCCTTCCCCTCTCTGTTTGTCTCCCCCCCCGCCCCCCGTCCCCCCATCCACATCCCCCTCCGTCTCCCCCATCCCCTCCCTCTCGAGCTCCCCTCATACCCCCTTCCCCCCTTCCCCCCACCCCCGTCCCCGCATAGCTGCTTTCGGTCACTCTACCATAAAAGGCCATTCTTTTAATCACAAAAAAGGCACACCCACCCAACCAAAAACAACAGCAACCAAAAAAAAAAAAAAAAAAAAAAAAAAAAAAAAAAAAAAAAAAAAAGATCGCCACTTGATCTTTTCCACGATGACAGCTGATGCAAAAGAGCCTGATGATTTTGATGATTCTGATGGTTCCTCTCGCGTGGCGATCGTTCGTCCTGATAAGCAGGACCGTGTCACTCATCTGATTGTCGTCGATGGCCCGTCTGGAGTGCCTGGCGAAGATGACGGCGAAAATGAGGATGGGGATGATGGTGATCCCGGTGCTTCCCTATGACGCATGACAATGATGGTGACGATGATGGTGTTGGTGTTGAAGTTGATGTTGATTGAGAGGAGGGTAAAGGGTGAAGGGGAGGCGGAGGGAGGGAGGGAGGGAGGGAGGGAGGGAGAGAGGGAGGAAGGGAGGGGATTGCTAGGTTTTATGTTGCAAAAGCTGTTTGGGGTGATGCGTGTTAAGCGAGAATTGCACAGCTCCGGTGACAGCGAGATCGAATTTATAAGCCTTGATTTGGAGGTCTGGTCAGGAGGGGGGGGGGGGGGGGAGGCAAGGAGAGGAGGGAGATGGGGAGAAGAGGGGTAGGGAGAGGGACGAGATGGGAAAAGAGGGAATAGGGGATAGGGAAGAGGGAGGGGCAGGTGGGGAAAGAGGGGAGAGGGGAATGGGGAAGAAGGGAAGGGAAAGGGACGAGATGGGAAAAGAGGGAATAGGGGAGAGGGAAGAGGGAGGGGCAGTTGGGAAAGAGGG
>BOPN01002328.1:60132-72632 GCA_017312705.2 Penaeus japonicus | reverse complement strand
ACCGACTCGCCCATTCCCCGTGAGCACGCACAGATCACGGATTTCCCTTGGACTCTTGTGGTAAATAGGACTCGTGGGTTCCCTTCAGTGTGACTCCTGGAGGACGTGTGACTTCCCGTGAACATAATTGGTTGTGACTTACTCTACTTACTGAAGGAACGGCACTTTGTGATCTTTGAAGCGTGACACTTTCAATGCCCGATCTGTCTATCAAAGACATTGATAATCGCTTTAGGAAAGTGACATGGTGAATTACCTTCAAGAAATTTGAAGAACATCATACAGGTAAGAGCTTGATTTTAATATCGTATTATTATTCATGAAGTAGCCTTAAAATATTATCATCATATCTAGTCTGAATAAAATTTCAGTGAAAGGAAGAGTGTGTCTCAGATCTGTTTACTATTTTCAAATCCACGTTTCTTTAATCGAGATTGTAATTTAATTCAACCCATATCTTATGTTTGTTGAAGGTTCTAATCAACAGTCATCAATTATGAATCAGTCGAAGGTGATAACCATAAAATATCGAGGCTATATTTCAACCGATCCACGATTCTTCTGCTGTGTATGACATTCGAAACAAGAAACGTTGGTTAAAACGAATAACAACGCGTAACTCTTTATGTTTATAATTTCATATTAGTTACTAGTCTATGCCAGAGCTAAGAGTACTACTGAAAGCGAAAGGAGAACGTGGAAGCAAAGAATTTTAATGATTAAATCAACCAAGGTGGAAAGAGAGAGACGTAGAAGAAAAAAAATAGAACAAATGAATCATATTAAAATATTTATTCTATAGTAATAAATTATGTAACATATGGTACTGAATCATATCACATGTGCGATTTAAAGGCAGGTGACAATAAACCAATAAATGTCTGCGTGTAGATGCAGAGCCGCTGGCCCGGGGTGAAAGCGGGTAAAAGGCATCCTTATATGGCATAATGTATTAGGAGTCAGTAGACGGGCCTTTTTATCTAGCGGTTTGATAGCCTTGTGCAGCTGTTTGTTCTTTGGTGTTTCTGAAGCCGTGTATGCACTTTTTCGCTTTTTTCTTTCACGAGATTATTGATAAAGGTGCTCTGCTTCTGACTGACTAGTTAAAATCGAAACAGAAGAAGATCGCGTGCGCTTTTCTCAGCCTTCAAGGAGCCACGGGTGAAGATTTTGTCATTCATAACACGATCTGGTCCCGCCGTCTTTTCTTCGCTCAGCCAGCAATAAATATCCGTGCGCTGCTTGCCAGGGGTAGGGGGTGGGGGGAAGGAGGGATAGAATTTGCTGTGGGGAGGAGAGAAGGAGAGAGGGGGGAGGAAGTAGAAGAGGAAGAAGAAAAAGGAAGTGAGTGGTTTTTCCCAACTTCCCCGCGTGCATTGGCGTGTCACCAACTGACCTTATATGGCACGTTATTAGAGCTCCGTGAACGGCCTTGGAAGGTACCAACACTTCGACTAACGGTGAGATGATCAGCTGAGCGTGGCGGCGGCGGCGGCGTTTCGGATTGCACTGGCCTCACGCGGAATTTTGATTACGCTCGGGAATTTTAATGAATGGCAGCAACATCAGCAACAACTGGAGCTGGCGTTGGGGTCGAGCCG
The DNA here is from genome assembly GCA_017312705.2 of Penaeus japonicus. NCBI lineage: Eukaryota > Metazoa > Arthropoda > Malacostraca > Decapoda > Penaeidae > Penaeus > Penaeus japonicus. Next base: position 71,031 of record BOPN01002328.1, on the reverse strand, counting down.
TTGCAGCGTTGCAGGGGAATGGGGGAGAGAGGGGGACCGTGCAGAGAAATAACAAGCGAGCCACCATTCCATCACGTGTCTCCTCTTGTATGCCCGATGATAACTTTCAGTCTCATGAGCCTCGCGCTGAGAGATTTCAACGCAACGATAGATGGTAATCCAGATTCAGAGGGAGAGGCAATGTTTTGTGTGCGTGCGTGCGTGTGTGTGTGTGTGTGTGTGTGTGTGTGTGTGTGTGTGTGTGTGTGTGTGTGTGTGTGTGTGTGTGTGTGTGTGTGTGTGTGTGTGTGTGTGTGTGTGTGTGCGTGCGAGTGTGTTCGTACGTATTGTAAGTTTTTGTTTTGTACTGTTTTTATGTAAAATAGTAAATGCATCATAGCATGGTACTTTTTTTAATTTGATGAAGTCAAATGCCTTAAATGTCTTTTACTTTCGTTTTAGCTGACAACATACCAAGTGTCAGTATGTCGAAAACAGAAAAACTCATATAAAATCTAATTAACAATAATGCGAGAACCAATTTCTCACAATTCAGACGTACCATACATAAAGCTCAAAGGAATAAAAAACAGAGAAAAAGTAAAAAGAAAACATTTAATTTAAAATCAGCACCTTTCCTCGTGACCAAAGTCTCAATTAACACCAATCCTTTCACGCAGTCATTGATAAATCTCTTACCTCAATACGTCTCTACCAGCAACCTTCATTCACGCTAGACGACAATGCTTGACTGAAGAACTTAAATTAGTTACTTAGACAGACGTGTATTTTATTATTCATTAGAGATTGCTGAAGACGATGACTATATTTAATCAGTTAGTCAGAGAGTGAGAGTGAAAGAGTGAGAGAGAGAGAGAGAGAGAGAGAGAGAGAGAGAGAGAGAGAGAGAGAGAGAGAGAGAGAGAGAGAGAGAGAGAGAGAGAGAGAGAGAGAGAGAGAGCCTTGTCTCCATCTGCCTTTATTATATATCACAACCCATCTGATACTAGAAACGAATCTACTCTGAGAGCTGTGAATCACAAAATCTTTTTAGAATAAAACAGAGGAACAAAATAAGACAAAATAGGATGAGAAAAAGAGGAGAAAGAGAAGAATAGAAGGAGATAACAGGGATTAGAGACATGGCTGTGCGATTAAAGGTACATACAAAATAAATACATTAATAAATACGGCTTTGTTGAAAATGTGGAGAAGAACACAGAAGAGGGATTGATGGAGGAGGAAGAGAAGAAAAGGGAGGAGGAGGAGAAGAAGAATGAGGAGGAGGAGGAGGATACTCGGAGACCTCGCGATGGCAATACTCCTCGACCCAAGACTGGAGGCGATCCAAACAGTCCTTATGAGGCAGGCACATGACAGTCTCAGATGGTAGGGACGGCGGGAGAAGGAGGTGAGGTGGAGGTGGAGGTGGAGGGGGAGGTGGAGGTGGAGGTGGAAGTAGAGGTAGAAGTATAGGTAGAGGTAGAGATTGATGGAGAAGGGGAAGGGGATATAGATAGAGGTAGAGATAGAATTAGTGGAAGAGGAGAGGAAGGAGGAGGAGGAGGTGGTGGTGGCGATGGAGGTCGAGGTAGAGGTGGAAGTGGAGGAAGAGGAGGTGGTTTGGAAAGAGGAGGAGGAAGTGGTGGAAGAGGAAGTGTAGATGGCAGGTGGAGGAGGAGATGCAAGTGCAGGTAGAGGAGGAAAAAGGAGGAAAATAAAGAAAGGACATAGATAAAAACACAATAAAAGTAGAGGAAAGACAGAGCAATCAGAAGGGAAGTTAAAAGGTTGAAAAATAAAAACAACTGCAAATTTGCTGACAAGGAACAAGGTCTTCGATTGACAGGAATGACAGGCAGAGAGGAAGAAATAAAATGGTCATGTGTGATGAGTAGGGAAGGGAAAATACATAAGAAGACAATTATTGGAGATAGTAATGATGCTAAGTGAAAACATTTTTCTAAAAAGCCATTTCTTTCCGGAATAGTTGATAATAAGGACCATGGAATCAATATTGATAATGGTAATATTGATTTGAAATACACTCATAGAAATTAGTATCTTAGTGTGTGTATGCAAATGTATGTATGTAAATGGATATCTGTGTGAATGTATATACGAGTTTATGTGTGTGTGTATGTGCATATGTTTGTGTGTGCTCGCGTGTCAGTATCTGCGTATTTGTATGTCCACGTCATTTGGATAGTTATAAAAAACGATCGAATCAAATATTATACATCACTTATAGAAAGGCAAGATTCTTCTTCAATAAAGATTCAATTATTAACACACGTGACACCTAACGAAGAGGGAGATACAAAGCAACAGCTTCTGGATTTGGCACAAAACTCTACGGTACGGCGACATACATTTTGGTGCGCAAAAACAGGTCGTCAGGGGATAAATCAAGTTAGTACTGGCAACGCCCGCTGCTTCAACCGATGCTCGAGATAAAGATCATCACGCAGATAAAGTTCAGTGATTTATGAAGAAATCAATTCCCTCAGTTTAAAACTATGTTAAAGGAGAGTCGAGTTTCGGTATAACATTTTGCAGCATAAATCACGTTACACACAAACGCACGCACGCACACACACACACACACACACACACACACACACACACACACACACACACACACACACACACACACACACACACACACACACACGCACACACACACACACACACACATACATACACACACACACACAAACGAGCAAACACCGCATGTGAACAAGGATATACGCCCATATAAACTTTTATATCTCGCAATGCAGGATAATTACTAAAGATGATTCAAATACCATCGGATCATATAATGAAAAATAGCGATCATTTCTCGACTATTGGAATTCTAGAGGGTCGCGGAGGACGCAGAGAGGTCTTGCTAATGAATTGCGTAATTAATAAAGCCCGGAGCAAAGATACAGCAAAATTAAGGGCTGTGTTACTAAGTGGGTCACGTTTTCTAAAATATTGTCTCGGGGGTTGCAAGGGGGCACTATTATATTCAGAGCTAATAGGAGAGAGACTGAGTTATTTGACACCTTCGATAATCCTTAAACGCTGTTCCTTTTTTCTTCTTCCTTTTTTTTTTGTAATTTAGCCATGAAATTTAACGTTTTTTTCTCGTTTTATATATATAATATTTAGCGACGTCTATGGTTGAATATATTTTCCTGCGAACGTAAAATAGAAGTAATGATTCTTGTGAGATTACAGATATGAGTCAGCACATCAGATTGGAATTATATAATACATTATGATTATAGTATCACTCATTACATGCACTACCTTTTTACTAATTCATTATGACACTATATCCTGCATAATCACGAAGGAAACGTAGATACTAAGGTAGAATGAGAGGACAGAATGATAGAGACAAAACTTTTAACAAAGAATTTAACAAGGGAATAAAAATACGCGTCAAAGTCAGCCCTGGTAAGCCATTTTTTTGTTTCTTCTCTTTCAATTTATAGGAACTTTAAAATATGTTACAAGAAAGTAGAAACACAAATAGAGATATAGTTAAGTAATAATATACGCGGCCTTTGTATCCCAAAAGAGAGAACTGGAGAGAGAGAGAAAACAAAATAATCACCCTTATTCATTATCCTGTCATGAATATCTACGCCAATATATCCCCTCCCCATCTGTACCATACCTCCCCCCTCCCCCCTCCCCCCTCCCTTCCCCCTCCCCAACCAAATTTCAACTCAAACAAACCTCCAAATCTCAGAAGCAAGTGTGAGGAACGCTGTTTTTAGACGCCCTCACGAGGAGTCTTCCAAGGGCAAGCTGTTTGATGTTCTTCTTGCTTTCGTTTCAGGTTCGCTCGCCCACGGATTGGAGCTTAGCCAGACGCCGCCAGCAGAGGAGACAGAGAGAGAGAGAGAGAGGAAGAGAGAGGAAGAAAGAGAGAGGCGCACATCCAGACGAGACGAGAGACGGAGAAGAGAGTGAGAGAGAGAGAGAGCGGGAAGCGGTCAACCAGTGGAACTGCGAGCCCAAGTCAAGACGAGAGAGAGAGAGAGAGAGAGAGAGAGAGAGAGAGAGACGGAGAGATTAAGAAAAGAGCGAGGAAGAGATAGACATACTGCGGAGCACCAACTGCGAAGAGACACAGCGTTTTGAGGATTACAGACATACCGCCTGTGTCACGTGGTTCATTCCTGTTGAATATTTAATGTGTTTCGTCGATATATCCATCATCTCGCTAGCCTCATTATTATCTGGGAAAGAAAGCAAACTAAGGAATCTGGAAATCTTTACGGTGAATTAAAAAAAAAGGAAAGAAAGAAGAATAAGAAGACGGAAAATATATCCTTGAATAAAACAAATCGAATACCATTGTTCTTACCAACGTCCGAAATTCTTGAAAGAACTGAAAGTGTTCACACGAACAGACAATCGAATTACAAACAAAATCTTATAAGAGAAGGAAGAATCGCAGCTCACCCAGCGCTCAATTACCCCTTACAGATTCGTAATCTCCCGTGAACAATACCGCGAGAGCTATTTATCGAAGGTCGTTAAGTCGTCCCGCTAAGCCAGAATCCCAAAAGGTGAACTGTTAATCAAATCGGTGAGTCGCGGAGACAACGACGAGCACCTTCTACTAGTTCCAGTGTTGCCAAGCACGGAGATTTCGTGAAACCCTTTTTTTCGCCTGTTTAGTTAGTTTCTCGTCCTGTTGTAAGGAAGACTGAAAGAGTTATATGAATTAGAAAGTAATTCCAACAGGTCCGCATCGAAAGAGAAATATTCTAAGGATCAAAAGCGAAGAAATCAGAAGCAGAATCAAGAGCCAGCGAGCGAGACGGAGCTCCGGAAGACAATCCCCCAAATCACCCAAAGGTTTCAAGTCTCGGCTTGTAAGGATCCGCGGGAGTGTGTGGCGGCGCGTGAGGCGGCAGGACCTCCCAGCAGGACTCCCAGGTGATGTAGCCAGGGCATCCACGCCCCGCTGTGCTCTTCCACCCCCTCCCTTCTCCCCATTCGCCCCCGTCTCCCCCCACGCCCTCCCTGGCATCCCGCCTACCCGCCTCCATTAGCGTAAGAGCCCACGACTTCCCATCACAACACCCGTCTGCGCGTCAGGTGCCTTGCTGGGCTATCGTCGGAATTTACGCCAGAGAGGCGTCGCTGGAACTATAGAACAAGAGGAAAAATAAAAGTGGAAGATATCATTCGAAATTAGACCGTCGTTCGCTAAAGAAACGGAGAAAAGTCCGACCAGAGGAAAAACACAAAATAAACAAACGTAAGGGGAAAATTCCAGGCTCGGCGGAAGCAACCCATAACCTTTTAGTCTGGCGTTCACAGCCACGCATACCCACACGGACGTCGACGCCACTCAAGCCAGGAAGCACTGTCAGACAAAGTCACTTGTGCTTTCAAATACCCCTGTCAGAGGAGAGAAGAAGAGGGAAAAAAACGAAGAGAACGAGAGAGGAATAAAAACATCTCGGCTGTCTGTCTAGCAGTGAGTACTTCTTATCGACGACTTACGAACAAGCTGATAAGACCGGCCTTCTCGACAAGAACCCGAGGCAGACAGCGCCGCTGAAGAGAACCGCGAGGGTCATCGCTTAACCCAATAAATCACAAAGAAATTTAGTTCGAGAGAAAGAGGTGGTGACTGAATTGACATTATCGAGTGTAATTACTATTTAGTTATTAGCGTTACCTGTAAGACTCAAACTAACGATACCTTAATAGGTACCTTTAATCCGCAGTACCAATCTCGGAAGCAAATAATACGAGGTTTGGTAACAACGAGCCTAACCCTGCGAGCGACAGACTCCGCCTGAGAAAGAACTGTAATTGTGATCCCGGTAAGACTGCCACACAATTACTTTGGGGGCCGCCACGTTGGATAATGAAAGGCAAATACACGAGTGAAATTGTGCCTGCGGCCTAAGACCTACTACAACACCCCCCCTCCCCCCTCTGTCGCTCCCTCAAACAGATATACACACCCCCTCCTCTGGCCTTTTGTTGTTGTGGAATGCCACACCCTCACCAAACCTCATCTCCCTTGCCTACTAGAGACACGTAACTCATAGGTATATAACAAATATTTACAGTACTGTCGAGAGGGGATTTACGGAGTTTATTGTTGTCTTGAGCCTGTGACATCCATATGTATGAGGGTATATATTATTCACAGTGACATTATACCGACAGAAAATATTATCCCTATGAATATGTGCATGAGGTATTCTGTACCACGTTACCAGTGATTCATTGTGAGGAATTTACCCTGTACTTTGTGTCTGTGAGGGCTATACAGCGAAGAACCAGTGATATTTTAAGAAACCGAATTACGTCTAGAATAGTCTTTTGTCGTGAATACTGATGAAGTGTCATAGTGATAAATAACGCCTTGGAGTTTTCTGGGTAAAACTATTTTTTCGAAGTATACACTGAGTATAAAGAAAACAATAGGAGAACATAATAAAAAGGTGACTGTGCAGAAAACCAAGAGCTAGATTGAAAACTTTCCTCACAGCAAGAGTGAATCATAAATCCAGGGAGTCATTTGTACCTGTTCTGAGGGTGTGACGTCAGAATACCTGTAGGAAGAAGGTGCGAGGTCTGGGGCCCACCGGTAGCCTGGACAAACACCCGTGTGTAAACATCTCTACTCCGTTGAGAGTCCACTGTTCGCCCCTCTCACATCCCCTCCCTTCTCCCTACCCCTTTGCCTGCCTGCCTGCCTTCCTGTCTTCTTGACTCTGAGCACCTCCTGACCTCCCGTCGCCGCCTACAGCAGAGTGCTAGAGGCTTATCGAAGGCGAGATCTCTCCACCGGATAAGATATCGCGTGAGGCTCGCCGTGAGGTAATGTTTTTGCGCGGATCTCCATCGACAGCGGATTCCCAATTGATCGATTCCTCATTGTGACTAGAACGTATCCATTATAACCGACCCGCGCCTCGTTGCCCCGTGAAGATGAACTCCGACGCGATGAACGGGGGCAAGTACGCCCTTAGAACCAAATCTATCATTAAGAGGATAGAATCGGAGAAGAACAGAGCCACGTCCAAGAGGAAAGAGCCCAAGGAGAAGCAGAAACCTCCCCCGCTCAGCAAATACCGACGTAAGACAGCCAACGCCCGTGAGAGGAACAGGATGAAGGAGATAAATGATGCTTTCGTGACACTTCAGAAGGCGATCCCCGACCTCCCCGGGGCGGATGCTGAGAAGCTAACCAAGATCACCATCCTCCGACTAGCCGTTAATTACATCGACGCCCTGGCGGGTGTCTTAGACGACGATTACAACCCCACCGATATCGACGGCGTGAGGGAGCTCTGGTGTCTGGAGAACGCCCACATGGCCCGCCCCGAGCACTGCGTCCGACCCGTGATGAAGAGTCCGGGAGCCAAGTCGTCGGCCCCTTCGTCAGGGAAAAATAGTAAAACGATTAGCAACAGTAAAAATAGCAACAAAGTATCAAAGCCAAAAAGCCAACAGTCGCATGCGAGAGTGGATGCAAACAAGACCAAGCACACGATAGCGACTAAATCGACGAATAAAAGACCAAGCAAGCCGAAGAACAAGCCGAGAGAATGCAAGACTGCAAGCATTGCCACGAGCAATGGTGCATATATTACTCTGAAGAACGTGGCGTTGCAGACCCCGCCCCACAGAGTAGGCAGAACGATCAACAACGAGCCTCTTATGATGTCAATGACAGTGAAGAGGCCGAGGGTCGATTCTATCACCACTCGACCCCATAAACTGCCGCGTCTGGAGCCTGTGGTCCCCCTGATGACCCTCAACCAGCCCCTCCTGGCATTCACCCCTTACGGAGCGGACCTTTCGCACGTCCCCGCGGCCATCCCCGGAAACGACACCCCGGAGCCGCTCGCCGGAGCCACCCCCACCACGCTGCACCACATCACCTACACCGACCCGGCCACGATCTTCCACACGGGCGAGTCCGTTTCGGTGAACGTGGCCTTCCAAGACCTGGACAGCCCTGTGGTGAGGAACGACGTCCTCCTCGAGTTCCCAAGGAGCGGGAGGCACCTCAGCGAGTCCTCGAGTCGAGACTCCGCGTTCTCGAGCGACGGCTCTTCTCCCCCGAGCCCTCTGGACAGCGTCACGTTCCCGGCGCCCGTGCCTGTTCCGGTGCCGATCGGGGACACGTCGCCCTCTTTCTCCATAGCGTCGTCGAGCGGAATCTCCGGCTGTGGCTCCACCTCGGACTGCGAGAGCGTCTTGGCGGCGCCCGTCGAGCTCGGCAGCCTCTTGGGAGATGAGCCCTTCGAGGAGGAGCTGGACCACTTGACGTCCACCTTTGCCGAGGGCGACGACACCCTCAACCTCTTCCTCGCCCACTCGTCCTCGAATTTCATATGTACGGACATTGACGATTGCTAGGGACGAAGGAGAGGACTTTCTTTATCCAAGACAAATATGATTGATAATGCAAGGTCATTGGCGTTCTCTTCCTCCCAGTGCTGATTAGCGTTCGCGAAAGAAAGGTTGTAAGCATTACAGGAAAGAGACATGACTGCGTTGGAATCCTGTGAGCTCTGTTGCCATTGTATTTTATAAGGAAACGTGTACAGTTTTTAGATTTTTTTTACGATGTATTGAAATATATCATTACGTTTTTTATACAGAAAAGATTTGTATCTGAGATTGTAAGACAGTTTATGAAATATACGTAATTTAAGAATACAAATATACATATCATCCTTCTGTGTTCATACTTTGTAAATAAGATGTTTTCCATTCTGCTTTATGTAAATAAATAAGGCTTTTGCATATATTAATGTCTTTCATTTCAAAGCCAGCCGCCAATTACATATACAAATTTGATATCAAGCTCTCCGCATCCAATAAAACCTAAAAGGAGTGACAAAACCAGACATATGGTAGTAGTTTATGTCATCATTAAAACCGCTATTAATGTAACCCATTCAGACAGTTGGCTCATAAAACACCCACATCACCACCAGAGAGACCTTGTGAGACGAGAGCATGTCTTAGCAAAAAGGGGGGAGGGGGGAGGTGAGGGAACGGGAGGGATGGGGAGGGGGAGGGGGATATGGGGAGGAACCCACAGATACAATCATGAACAACCCTTAAAAAAGTTGAACAGATAACGCACACATCAAACCTCAAGTCCAAGGTGGGTTCAAGAGCAAATACACTTTTAGATCTTTGCTGATGTTGATGTTTGTTTTTGTTTTGTTTTGTTTTGTCTTTCTTCCTTTTATCCGAGTCTTTACTTCTTCTTATACCTTGACTCTTCTTGATATTCTTTCTTGCATCTCGATTTCTAATATACTTTTATTTTTTTATTTTTACTGAAAAAAAATCAAAGAAATAAGATCATTGATAAAATTATACAGTAAATAAATAAATCATAACAAATCAGCAAACAAAGCAAAACGAGCTCAAACAAATAAACAAGTAGAGACACAAAGAAAGGAAAACAAAAGAACAAATGAATCAATAGACAATTAGTTAAACATACTAAATGAAATGGATGAATACCTCCGACTCCAGAGGCTGTTTTTAAGGCCTCTGCATACAGTACTTACCGGCCAGCTGTCAATCTACCCACTCTGCTTATCTACCACTCTGTTAATCTACCGACTTCCCGACCGCCCGACCCACCGACCGACGGAGGTGTTGTTTTAAAGGCGGCCCGACATGCCACGGGGGAAGATGACCATGTATGGAAGAGGAAGGAAAGGAAGACAGGTAGTAAAGATGAAGAGATCAGGAGAAAAGGAAGGAAAAAATATACAAGGGAAATGGGTTCGTTATGGCATTGTAAATGTTTTGCGTAGAGAGAGGAGGAAAGATAGAGAAAGAGAGGGAGGGAGGGGGGAGAATGTGAAAAAAAAGGAAAAAAAAAGAAAAGAAAAAAATCCAAATAGATATATCCAGCTTTGTTCCCCGAAACTTGAACCATTTCCAATATATATATATATATATATATATATATACATATATATGTATATATATATATATATATATATATATATACAGAGACAGAGACAGAGACAGAGACAGAGACAGAGACAGAGACAGAGACAGAGACAGAGACAGAGACAGAGACAGAGACAGAGACAGAGACAGAGACAGAGACAGAGACAGAGACAGAGACAGAGACAGAGACAGAGACAGAGACAGAGACAGAGACAGAGACAGAGACAGAGACAGAGACAGAGACAGAGACAGAGACAGAGACAGAGACAGAGACAGAGACAGAGACAGAGACAGAGACAGAGACAGAGACAGAGACAGAGACAGAGACAGAGACAGAGACAGAGACAGAGACAGAGACAGAGACAGAGACAGAGACAGAGACAGAGACAGAGACAGAGACAGAGACAGAGACAGAGACAGAGACAGAGACAGAGACAGAGACAGAGACAGAGACAGAGACAGAGACAGAGACAGAGACAGAGACAGAGACAGAGACAGAGACAGAGACAGAGACAGAGACAGAGACAGAGACAGAGACAGAGACAGAGACAGAGACAGAGACAGAGACAGAGACAGAGACAGAGACAGAGACAGAGACAGAGACAGAGACAGAGACAGAGACAGAGACAGAGACAGAGACAGAGACAGAGACAGAGACAGAGACAGAGACAGAGACAGAGACAGAGACAGAGACAGAGACAGAGACAGAGACAGAGACAGAGACAGAGACAGAGACAGAGACAGAGACAGAGACAGAGACAGAGACAGAGACAGAGACAGAGACAGAGACAGAGACAGAGACAGAGACAGAGACAGAGACAGAGACAGAGACAGAGACAGAGACAGAGACAGAGACAGAGACAGAGACAGAGATAGGGACAGAGACAGGGACAGGGATAGGGACAGAGACACAGACAAAGAGAGAGGGGGTGGGAGAAAAGAAAAGAAAAA